>JAIPRL010000996.1:14089-72427 GCA_025469235.1 Pemphigus obesinymphae | reverse complement strand
AAATAGTTGGTAAAATGAGATTTTAAGACCTGGGCAAAAATTGTGATTTTCAATGATGAATAACACGACTAAAAAATAAAATAAAAATAACAGCCTCGATCGATCCCTAGAAAAAAAAATGATATGACTTATGTATACTACACCGAAGCTACGCTCAGAATCGTTTTATTGAATGCAATATATGATTTATCATTGCTTTCAAATTGAATACATCCACCAAAAGTACCCTGCCCAGTAGCGAAGTGCATCCACCAATACTGACACCCGACGAGCGAAGTGCTTCCACAACCTACTGACTGGCTTTTTTTAAAGTCTTTTTTGCTTATTAACGTTTTTTAAATATTTATTATTTGTAAAGGGGCCGGTCAAAATTTTGCCCCCGCCTAGTAAAACCTGAAATGACGCCACTGCTGTTGTTTCGCGCTCAGTACGCAATAGACTGCGCACACTGGGGGCGACTACATTTTCCCAGACCCAAATCGACCAATCGAGGCCGGCGCATCCGAAAACCGATATTTATGTCGAATTGTGTCCAATTATTATTGCGTCACTCGTATTGAATATTTATTTTAATTTTTTTTTTTTATTAAAAAACACATACATTTTTAAACAATAAATAAATACAGCCAAGATTTGTACGAATTTACATGGTTTTTTCCGATTGATCGTGTGATAATATGCTAAGTACGCACATGTTTCATGATGATAGGATTAAGAATAGCTAGGTACCAACTTTTTCACTTCATATTTTTGCATATCTTGACATTTTGGTATTTTAGAGTATTTATTGTACGATTTTAATTGCACTCTTTCGATTTTAGCCGCGTATATTTCGGTATTAATAATACTATAATGAATTTGAAATTTGGTTATAAAGTTGCTCGGCAAATATTCGCGAAACAAAAACAAAAAAAAATAAAAATAAAAAATTTACAACACCAACATAAAATTGACTTAAAAGCTTGATGAAATGGTGGAACTTTGAAAAATAGGATTTTAATTCTGAAAACTGTTTTTAATTCATTAGTTTGTCGAACGAGGCGTTTTTGTTTTTGTTTTGTCATGGTATTTATCACTAAAAGAAACACACAATTTTTAAACATTGATTATGTATTTAAATTTTTCAAGTTTTTGCAAAAATGCCTCGACCGATCCTTAGAAGATAAGCCGCCATATTCAAATCTGTTTTCAGATTTTCCAAAGTTCCAGAATAATTTTATCACGCGTACTTTTAGGCGGAAATATTAGGATTACCCAACAATAAAAATATGGATACGGGTACGGGACAATTTTTAGATGAACTTTAAAATGTACTTAAATATCGGTAAGTCGATAAATTTTATTTTCCCAAAAATTACTTAAAAATTGCCTATATAGAGAACCCCTTAAAAATCGCAGGTTTTGCGGTCACTTACAATACGAATTATTATTATTATTATTATTATTACTATATTTAGTATATTTTTCTTAATAAGCATGCAGGTAGGTATTTGCAGGAACGTTACATAAAAACAAGTTTCGTGTTTAGCGGAGAAAATTAAAAAAGCATTTGTTTCATTTGTAAAGAAAGTGACGGTAAAGCCTAGTTTAAGTCTTTAATGTAAATTGAGTCTCCAGTCTATAGAGGCCATTATTCATAATCCTATTTTGTGGATGTTCGCTACATTAGTAATATTATGTAAAAAGGTTACCCGAAGAGGAATACTCCTAGGACCCTCTTCCTGGGAGATATTGGTAAGACATTTTTACATTACAGATCGCATCTAAATGCATACTATATATTTACGATAAAATAAAAATATTCGAGATTTTCAAGTTATTTCATTCATTCATTCATTTACTCTATTACAACATAGTATCATGGGCTATTTATTACACATTATTGTTATTGTTTAATTATTGAATTTCCAAATATACCATCGATTCACAAATAAGCGATTATATAATTTGTGGTCATTGTAAATGTTTTCCTCCACGGGCGGTCAAAGCATTTCTAATAATAATATAATCTCTATGTGTGTTTGAGGGGATAATATAATAATGTAGTAATATACACAGCCTATACAGTAGTTCAAAGACATTGGCGACTATATTATAGGGCCAATCTACTTATATAGACTTTATGATTATATAGTCTTTTCACCGTAGGTACATTGGAGAGGAAATACGAAAACATTGTAAATGAAACACACTGACCTGTTTCGTAGTTTGTTTGAATTTATTACATTATTGTCATATTTAATGTAACTATGTCCAAATTCTCAGTCACAACCTTAGATTTGTAGATTTCATACTTTTAGATTAAACGTTTGCCGCATAAATCCCAGTCTATTTTATGAACGCCGAACTAATAATATTCCGGTCATCATAGTTTTAAAGATGTATAATATATGTACATTTTAGATTCTGAACGAAGCAAGGAATGTATTGATTTTACGATGACGCGTTTTTTTTATATCTGTACCCAAAAAATCTACAATAAGAAGTGCTCCGGTTATTACACGTAGCACTATTTTCTGGTAGCAAATTGCATCTATCTAGTTGGTACTTTGTAAAGAGGTTATTTTTCGATTTTATCATTTTTTCGATAATCGCGTAAGAAAAAACTACCAAAAAATTTGCATAAAATTCGGTAAACACGATTGTGGTAAAATTCTTCATAACTCCAAAAACATTAATTAACATGAAATTTTCACCACAAACGTACGTAAAATATTAATACAAAATTTTTTCAAAAATGTTTAACCGTTTTTAGGCTATTTATAACAATATTCAAATTTGAGACATTTAATTCACAATAGGCTTAATTTTAGTTTTAGAAGTCCTGAAAATTTAATACAGTATTAAAAGTACTTATGCTATCCTGGCTACATACGAAAACGTTTTATGAAATTTGAAAAAAGTAATTTTTAATAGCCATTTCATTTTTTTCAAAAATATGTATTATATTGGTATGAAATGTGTTAGAATTTCGGGAAAATAATAAACCCATAAGCTTGAAATATTCATCAAAATCGTATGTATACGTTTATTAATTTCAAATAAATTACTTATTGAAATTTTTGTCCACATTTTTGGGCTACTTATAACAATTTTCAATTTTGGGATATTTTATTCATAATAGGTATAACTTTTCTACTTCACAGAAAAATTAGAATTTTTCTCAATTTATTTTATTTTTTTAAATATGTTTTTTTTTATCAAAAAAATAATGGCGAAGTCAGAATTTGGTGATCAGACTTGGTTTTAAAGTTATATCAAATTTAAATTTAAGGATTTTACTTTTTTCTTTTAGTAGGTTCATTTTAATTCATTTTAGGTTCGAGTCTTTTTTTTTCCAAATAATTTTTTGCACTTTTTCAACTTTTTTTGGTCATTATATATTATATAATATCATCATATTATTATTTATTATTAGTATAATCTACAGTGATTTTTAAGTATATCCACCGAAGCTTCGCTCAGAATCGTACGTCAAGTTTAAATTATGTTCGGTTTTTATTAAATTATTATTATAAATTCAAATTTGGCGCAGTTAAATTATAAAAAAAACAAATAAATATAATAAATATAAAAATTATATAATAAAAATACGCAAAACATGTTTAGGTGTAATCATTTATATCATCGAATTGTTCATTAAAAATATACACGTCTTCAACAACATGAACTATAATCTTTGAAATATTACTATTACGTGTAATAGATATAGTATCAAAATACCAATAGCATGTATCAGCAATTAATATATATTTATAGAAACTCATTCTTTATTCGACTTAAGTCTCTAGTAAACTTTAGTCTTTATGTGTTATATTTAGAAGTCACGCTCAACACATCTACATCACATTAATGAATCGATTACGTATTATTAACAGAACTTTGTCATTTTTAGGGATTATTGGTCTCTATATGTATTTCTTTCGATATTTTACATTTCCGGACGAAATTCAACTCGTATTCTAAAATTTTATCAACAAAAGAGATAATGCTCACTCACAATTACAACTTGTATTTTTATAAATTTAAAGATGCAAGATACATTAAACATTTTAAACTAAAAAATATTCCGTTTAAAAATACAGCGTACATAATCTTTCTCAAAGTTCAATATTTTAAACAATGAAAAAATACATAGATTGTCGCTGTAAATCATAAACAATAAAACTAAAAATTAATTTTGAACACTTCTCTTTAATAAATTACACTTATTGCAAAAATAAATAAATATCTGTACCTATGCTACCGAAAATGTTGATAAAAATTACGATGAAATGAAATAAATTCAAAAATATTATTATTATTAATCGTTTTTATTTTGTAAATGAGTTTGGTTTGTTAAAAATACGATTTTAAATTTTACGAATTTAATTATTTTCATTTTATGGTTTGCCCTAATGCATATTAGAATAATATGATAAAGTTTTGAACTACGATCTAATAATATAATAGTATATAGGTACATTATTATATATTATGTAATCAATGGTATTAATTTATACTTGATATTTTCACCTTTAAAAATGTATTTATATTCAGTGTATTCAGTTTAAAAGAGTAATTCCATCAAAAATGAAAGAAACCAATGGTGTGGCCAGGGGATGGGGGCGAAACAGATATTTTTATATGCATTGAATACAGAGGTTCCTATTATATTTTTTTCCATGCAGAATCAAAAATGTCTTACGGTTAATAACCTATTTTACAAATCAGGGGGGGGGGTCGAATGTCCTCATCATCCCACCAAAAATATACACTTAAAAGATACACCCCTAATAAGTTGACCCCCTGTAAAGAAATTATTTCAAATATTCAGTTTTTTCTAAGGGATTGAAATAGGAATAATAGAGTTATCAGGTTAAAAAGAAAAAAAACTTGTGTGGATGGAGATGACCCTCCCCAATAAATAGCCAATCTATATCCCCTCAAAGAGATTGTTTTTTTTTTTTTTTTTATTTATTTATAATAAATGAGAATACATATTAAAATGTACTTTTTTAGATTTTCACTATATGTATAGTATACTGTATAGTCCGTATATGTATTCTATAGTTTCAAATTTCAAATATAATATCAATACTAAACTATATTAATATGACATAGAATTATTGCGGATCATACACAATAATTATGGTACACAATAATAATTTACTTAAGTACTAAATTTTAACGGATTTGCCAAGAAACACGGTGTATAAAAATATGTGGTTTTATTATGTTTTAAAATACATATAATATTTTACACTTATTATTAAAGTATACCATACTATTATATACTTATCCCTGTAGAAATTTCTCCGATTTGTTTGCTAAATAACTGTTATATTCGTTAACGATTATATGATTTCCTTTTATTTCACATCTTTCACTTGAAGGCCTTTAAAATTGCCATATTACACCTACACAGAACGGATATAGTCAGAAATGACACTCCAATGTGCAAACTGGCAAAATGGCTGACACAATTATTCGTCTATCCCGTGCTATCAATTATAATATTATTGTTATCCGCAGTTTAATGAAAATTCATTAAAATGTACAGTAAAAATGTGAGATGTATGTTTTTCGTATGTATTTGTGTAGTTATATGACGTAGGTACATATTATGTAATATTTTTAAATACAGGAAGAGTAGGTACCTATTCAATAATAGTATAGGACATGAAGCATTTTTAGTCAAGTCTTCCACAGTTCCACAAAGCATAAAAGTATCATATTTGTTTTTTTTATAATTATAGGCAAATTATAATGCATAAATTATGATTATATAAATTTTAATTCGTAAGAAAACTTATGGGGGAAAGTGGGAGACAAAAATATTTTGACTTGAAAGTAGTGTTATAATATACATTATACCTATAGGCTATATTATACTATGCATGAAAATATCAAATTTAGATAATGAACAATTTGTAAATTTTAAATCATATTATTACCACAGAACAATAATACATTAAAAAGAAGTTCACTAATTTCCGGGTTTTCATTAGTAAAATTTTAAGTTTTACGTTTAATTCAGAACAATTTTTTTCATACTTTAAGAAAATATTCTAAAAATTTTTGTATTCATTATTCTTTAGAACTTGCTTAGAGAAACGTATAAATTATATTTATCATTTTCCGTGTTCTTATTGTAATAATAGCAATTTAAAGATTAAAGTTTTTTTCAGAAATTTAAAATACAAATAATTAACTAGAAATAAATTTAAAAATGTTCTTTAAACAATACTTCAAAAAAGAAGAATCTATTGACGTTGAAAAATGTGTTATTAGAGTTGTAATGTTGTAATGTTCTAATGAAACTAGAATCGCATATTTGTGTATAAAATATACATTATTTGGTGGTTCCAAAATTGATCGTTGACAAATACACGCGGGTGGACGTGATAGTTTCCCGTTTTAAGTGATTTTATCAATTTGGGTGGAGGGTTGGCCCCTAATGATAAAAGTGGTCACAACTCGGAAACGATGGGGTTACAAATTCTAAAAAATTGGTTACAAATAGGTTAGAAATTAAGAAAATGAGGTTTCAAATTGTTTTGGGTAAACTTCACACTATTTTATTTTAAATAATTTACAGTTTAGCCCTATAAAATAGTCAAATACTACTATAATACCACCATTTACTTAATTATCTTTTGAATTTTTTTCTTTGATCTCTAACTATTGCTAATATATTGTTCATCTTTCAAGGAATTAGAATTTCGTATAATTAATAGTCGAACATCGTTTAATATATAATTACCATTGAAATCCTAAAATTTATATGAATAATAATTATTCATAATACTGCATAGGAAAACGGAATAATTTACGTATGTTAAAAACATGCTGTACTTTGGAAGGCGATCACAGGTATAACCATATTGTTAATTATGTAACCACATCATTTATAGTATTCTATACATATTTTTTCAAATATACGAGTACATCATTGTAACTAATATTATGAATCTAGTTGATAATATAATATTATTACTTTTAATACTTATATAAATAATAATGATAAAGTATAAAAATGAAAAACGTAAAATGTTAAAAATAAAAAATTGATCTCAATCTTTTATTTGTAAGATACACATTTCTACGAATCTTGGTTCATAATAAACGTTTGTGATATTTTTTAAGTATGAATATAATTGTAGCAATTAAAATATCGCCTTTGAAATGTAAAAAAAAACAACAATTAATTGTCATTATAAATAAATACAAAATAATTGTTCCAATTTATTATTTACTTTTATTATTATTTAGTTATTAAGTACTATTGTTATTACATTTATTATTTGCTTTATATTTAATGTTATTCTTTGTAAAAACAAATTATTATTAAACTATTAAACATCGTTATTTAGTGCATAACACTTAAACTATAATGATTTTATCAATAAATATTCGATTACTTGGGTTTTACAATAATAATAATAGTCTCCGAAATTAATAATTTGTAATCGAATTAACAAAAACATTTCTGTCGATAAAATGTCATTTTTCCCAGACAATAAATATTAACTTTTACAACACCAAGACAATACGTATTAAAATAAAATTATAAAGATCAATATGATTTTAAGCCTTTAAAAATAGAATGCTGAATTGTTTTCTATTGTTTTGAAATCAATATAATATTGTTCACAAATTTTAATTATTAGTTTAATTTAAATTTGTCCTTATAACTTTATTGTCATACGTCCTGCGCGCAACGTCTTCATTTCGTCTTATTTTATAGGTAGTGAACAAATAATTATTAAACTTTTGCCGACTTGACAGGATTCTATTGTCGTGTTTTAAAACCGTGACAATTTTCAAAACTAGTTTGTAATTATTGTATATGGTTTGTGTGTATATTGTGCATATTGTAAATGTACATATTATGCAATATACAGAATAACTCTTAATTTTCGTTATTAGTGAACTTATACAAATGTAGTTTTCTAGGTTTATTAGCTTAAAACGTAACCTATCGAAATGCGGTTGAGAATTGGGTATAATGATAAATTATATTTAAAAAAAAATTTGTATTTATAATTATTTTTTTAGTAAAACCGAGTTTACCATTGCTTTAGATAATATTATGTTTGTTTGTTTGTTTGTTTGTTGTTTTTTTTTTGGTAATTCGATTTATATATAAATGAGGTGAACGTTGTCGCCATGAAAATATATTGATGTTAACAAGGGCGCGTCAATAAAAAAATAAACACAAATTGATGGACGAAAAAGTTCGCCCCACTGAGCATTATCCTACTTATCGTTATCGCTGATCTCCTCCGCGGGGGAGCAATTTATCGTACATGCGATTCTTGTCAAACGTGGTGTAAACTATATATTTTTATTAATGTTATTGTGTTTGAGGTGTTATACCATGTGGTCGGGTGTAATCCTCGAAAACAATGGCATTATAGACGAACGCGATCTAGTCATTTTGGAAAAAAAAAACCGTAATTTGTAACTTTCAAAAATCGCTGCAAACATCCCGAGTATTATACAAGACGACGGCTCGTCTTGCTCGTTACGGACAAGCAAAACCGAGTGTTATATCAATGTCCCGTAGACGTCCCGACGGAACGATATTGTTTACGAAATAAAAAATAAAACGAAACGTGCATAGAAAAAGTAAAAAAAAAAATAAAATTTCAGTTTGAAATTCGCGTAAACATTTCATTTTTATGGTTGAAAAAGTACATTTAATATTTCTCAAAATTAGTGGAGTAATTATAGGTATCTATATTAGTGTAATAATATATAATATATACAAAATTATATATTTAATGTAAATATCAAAGGAATTATTATTTACACTTTATAATAGTAGACATGTAGCATGATTTGTTATTATGCAATTATACATTATTGATTAACATTTAAGTAGAAAATTATATACTTGATGTTATTTGACTTTAGTGATTTCAGCGTTTCGAATTATTTCTATGTGTCTCGGGTAATATTTATCGATACCCTATTAATACTATATTGTGTTTTCTCTTGAAAATGAAAAAAAAAAAAAAAGATACATTTATTTACCTTGTATTACAATAGAGAATATAGTCATAAGAGTAAAAATAAATCGTTAATATATTTCAGTTGTATTTTGGTCGAAACTATTTGATTTTCGCAATATACATTACATTCAATGTAAATATTATTGTACTCATAAATCACAATAAAAAATGAATGATATCGAGTTTAATATATACTTTATATTATCGAGTAAATCGATCTAAAACGAATCAAATATTAAAAATCATAAAATAATGCATTTTTTTCTTTTATTTTCTTAATCATATATCGTATATATTCTTATACAAACAACATTAAGAATAAATATTTTATATGTATTTATACGTCCAACAGGTTTATGTTAATCAGTTAAATAAAATACAATATATTTACATACATATATTATATGTCTTTATATATTATTTAATTCTTCTGTGCGTCTGTTAGTGAACGTGTAACTTCTGGACGACTTGAATGATTAAAGTCATATTCCTACAATGTAATTTCGTTGACGAGACGATGGTTTATGGCTATGCTAAAACCCGCTGTGTAGCGCCATAGTTAAGTCATTTACAAATTCTATATTTATTGTTTTTGTATATTATGTTGTTGTCCAAAAGATGGCAAATACTTTTCCCCAATAAATAGAATATTTTGACATATTATGATATGATTTTTTCTTGTTGCGTTAATCAACTCACCATTTTCATTATTTATCGTTAAGAAAAAAGGTAATGCGTCTAGACGACTGGGTAGGAAATTTTTACACGGTTGATCAGTGTACGCGTTATCTACACTTTTTTTTTCAAAGGGAAATTTATGATTAAAAAGGGAAATTTAAGGCGCATTCTAATGGGAATATTGTTATCATGTTCCTATACTATCACTGGGCGACGTTCACAATCACCCGTCATAACTGTATAAACAAAACACGAAAACCTAGGAGGGGGAATTCGGTAATAATACGGGCCGTCGGAGCGATACAAATAATCGCCCGACTAAGGCTCTATATAAGAGTGGGTATGCTACGCCACCATTTTGCGACTCGGTTATTATTATCAAAATTTGTTTTCATAAATATTTATAATATGTAAAATACGAGGTGAAGTATGAATTGTGAATCAATTATTTGAATCAGTCAATTACAAAACTTATCAACCACCAAAATCCAAAATTTGCAGGAAACGTATAAATTAGACGGCCAGTCGTTATTGTATACTAAAGACGATAACATAGTTATCGAAATACGTATTTAAAAAATTAAAATTTTTAATTTATACAACATATTATGTATTTTAGTACTATACATAAATAAACACATACTAAATAACAATTAAATTTAAAAAAAAATATCAATTTTAGTTATAGGATATTGTACCTAACTTCTTCGGAAAATATTTATTTTAGTAATTTGCATCGAGTGTGTATTTTGGTCACTCATACCCCTTGTGTTCTATACGCCTCATATATATATATATATATATGTATACGTACAATGTGACAATATTATGATCAGGAAGATACTTTAAAGAAAGTTTTCAACTTATTTGGTAAACGCAAAAGGAAAAACTAAAACAGAAGAGCAGAAAACCAGGTTATTATTCCTTGTAATTCCAAAAACTTGAAATTTATATGGACTCCTCACTGACCGACTTTTTTATATTAATATTTAAACAAAAACCTATAGGCACAATATAATACACATTCAAGAGATATAGGTATTGGATATGGATAGATATATACATAGGTATAATACAAATGTTAAGTGTTTTATTATTACGTAATGAAACGAATAGAGGTACATTTGCAAGGTTGAAAGAGTATCTAAATACAAGATATAATATATATATATATATCTTAGGTACATAAAAGATGAAAGATACTTTAAATGATTTAATGTTAAATTTTCATAACGATTTATATTAAATTTTTATATCATCCATAATACTAGTGAAAATAAGCAAGGACTCAAAGCTGAACCCCGATGTAATCGTACTCTGACACTAAAATTCTCGGTTTCTTCATACAGATTCCTCACTATTGTATTTCCCCTTTCATACATGTCCTTAATTATGTTCACATACATATTTGGTAATCCTTTCTTCATTAATGCAGAGTTCAAAATCTCCCTAAGAACACTAGCTATCATATAGGATACCTACATAAGAACAAATGAATAATGTTATTAAATAGTTGTGTTACATTTTACATCTAAAATATAATATCAAAAGTAAACCTATAATTAAAGTAATTAGTAGGTAGTAGAAATTTGGCGAAATGTCGAAAGAAAAAAATTGTTGAAACGTTAAGTGAAATGTCAAAAAAATGTTAAATAAATAACTGAAATGCGTTAAAATTTATATCATGGTTGAAATATACTAGATTGTTCACAGTTGTACCCTCACTCTATAGTATTATCACTTGAAGAAATTAAAATGGCAACGTAAGGGGTGATGTTTTCATGGGCTGATAAAATATCAGAATTGGTGGACGATAAATTTCATATATTATGTAATATAAAGCATAAATTATTAATAATTGTAAAATAACTATTAATTACATATTTAACAAATAAATCGAATATTTTGTTCATTGAACAACTATATACTATATTTATTTAAATTGATTTTATAAATAATTGATAGCCATTTTGTGGTAATGATAAGAAACTTTACACTTAAGCTGCCATTTTATTTTTGTGATGACGACAGAGGATATTTGCAATAACCTAGTATATTTCAACCATGATCTTTATACGATTTTAATCTAATGTTGATAAGTGTGTCGCAAAACGGCGGCGTAGCATACCTATATCTATATTGTGCCCTAGCCCGACATGCATGCGGACGGAATAAGTTAACGTGTATTTACTGTGTGCTCGTGTCGCGTGCACATTTCTATATTTCTTTATTATTTATTAATTATTTTATTTATTCTTTTATTGTATTATTATAAGGGCCGCGCCACACTACGGGTTTTTCGCCTTCGGTCCGAACGGTTTTATTGCCAACGGTTTTTACGTTATCCGATAACAGCTACATTTAAATCGTAGAACATTATAGAAATGTCACTTAAGGTGATAACAGTTTGTTTACAAAAACTGAGGACGGGCCTTGAAGTTATCATCGAACGTAAAACTGAGGACCCGCGTTGAAGTTAGTAATATATACATTATCACTGATAATAGTGCTTACAGAACAATATCTGTTATCAAAATTCGTCAACAGCTGTTATTTTTAACATCCAAGGTCAGCCATTTACTTTGCACATAAACATAGGCAGTGACATAGCTCTGATTTAAATGGATCGCACCGTACACGATGGTTTTATTGTTTTTCGCCGTTGGATGCGGCAGTTTACCGAGCTCGCCGTCGAACCGTTCTAATCGATAACTCGTTGTTTTATACCATACCACGTTTTTTTCACCGACGGTTTTCCATAATAAAATACTATTAAGATTTTCATCGTTTTCAATTTGTAAGTAGTACATACACATATTTTACATATATTATATATTATATTAACATTTTATAATAGTATTTTTTTTTTATATTAACGATGTAGAAAATGATTTTTTAATAATCATCGAAAAATTACTAAAACTCGTCACTCCGTGTGTTAAACACAACAATTTCAGAACATATTGTACGTATTACCTCAGAATAGAACCTATTATAGATAATAACTAATAGAATTTTATCGAATTTATTGAATAATAATTTAGATTGCTTGTATACCAACCAAGCGAAAAATTAACTTCAAATACAAGGTTGATTTACTGTTTATAATCGTTGAATTCACCATAGTGCACACTGGGAGGTAACTCGGACTCAACGGCGAAAAAACTGCAGCGTGGCGAGGCCCTATAATATAGTATAGATAAAAATTCGGGATCATATTGACAGACAACCTGGAAGGCCTGTTTAGTGAAATTAAAGACAGACGCTTAAATTTCGAGTATAAAACGTATACGTTTCGTTATTTTGTAATTTACGGTTTTCGTAAGGCTTATTTATATATTAGTTTTTCTACATGGTATTACGTTTGGTTTAATAAATACCTTTTAAATTGGTATATAGTTATTATTGTAATCTATGCTTTTTGAAAATGAATAATTTCTAATCGTCCTCTCATTTTCAAAGCTCACGAGTCGCCGCGCCACTGCGGGCATACCTAATACCAATAATACTATATAGTTTTCATAGTAATGAATTTCAATTCGGCCAGACTTCCGTAATATTTTTAATAATTTTAATTAATTTTATATTGATTTTCAGTTGTGACATTGTGTAAAACCCGTTACACTGAAGATATTATACCAGATATTCCGAATGTGTTAAAATAAAATACAATAAGCTTACGAATAGAAACAATCGGCGCAAATATCGTAGAACTATCAACTTACGACTTTTCTTCGACGTCATATATTCTAAATATAACGAGTTTATATCGTTTAACTTATTCAACTGAGCTATTCAAATAAATTGGATTCGAGTGTCAAAAATTTGATACTAAGCCACAAGGTCAAATCCTACTACTAGAGTATATGATACTCACCACAGCAGTAATATTATTTTCCCATGAGCTATTAAGGACAATATTAATTTTCTGAGATAAAAAATGTAAAAGAGGTAATATACCTATGTATTTAGGAATTTTTATATATTCGATAGGTATATAAATACACGGTTTTAGCGTTCTATTTTCTTGTGTTAAAGGTTAGCAAAAATAATTTCATCAAAACGTGCTAACGTTAAATTTCCAAGATATAAAGTTTAGAAATATTAAATTTAATAATGTTTGAAATTTTGCTATTCCATTCATTTTATACGTCTGGACGTATATCGTTTACTTTGACCGATTGCAATATATTATAATATACGTGTAATTTGTAGAATGTCCGCCCTGTGATGTTTTGCCCATCATAGTTGGATAGATACCACACATACCAGCTCAAACAGCTTATATATTTAAAAATCTTTATAAAATATTAAAAATTAAATAATTCAATTAAAAAATATTTAAAAAATTTAATTTTTTTTGTATAAATATTTATTAGTGTTTAATAAAAGTTAATTTTTATAGTTTGAAATAAATAAATAATTAAAATCAAACTTTGTTTAAAATTGAAAACCTATATATTTATTAAACATTAAATATATTATTTATTGATACACATTTTAATGTTTTATCAAACTTATCAATACGATAAATAATCTTTAATTACTTGATAAACTAACATTCTAACACATATAATTTTTTTTTTTTTTTTGAACCGTTGGAAGGTAGAACAGTTATTCAAGCTTATTATTATTATAACAAATATTCAAACATAAAAGTGTTCACGACGACACATTCACATACCTACTACCTACCTATATATAAACTATAATATAAGTTCTTTTTTTTCAAAAAATTCAAAATTTGTTTGCAAAATAATACATTTTATTGCATACAAAGTTAAACAATATTTTGCAAAATTTGCATAACTTTTTCTATGCGTAATTAGTACGTTTATTGTCATATATAGGGGGAGGGTTTAGAAGACCGCAACCTCCCATTTTTTTTTTTTTTTAGCAAAATGAGTAAAATATTAATCGTCAAAAAAATATATATATAGTGTCATAATAATAATTTTTGGCTGTCCACAACAAAGGTATAAATAATATAATAATATTTAAATAAATGTTTATTATGTTTGTAATGCGTAAGAATACGGATTTCCTTTAAATACTATTAATGCTAGATATTTTTAAAACAATTTATTACGTTTTTAACGGTTTCCTGCAACTATGGCCTAAGACAATTTCGTTATTTACTTATATGGTTGAAAGCACCAAGGGAGAATTTCAGAAAACCACGATATTTCATGTTTGTGGTGTTTAAATTGGAATTTGGAATATTGTTTATGAATTTTGGTACCAACTAACAATCCACAAAATATTCACAAGGTACTTAAGGTTTGTGATTATATAGACTATAAACTTTGAAGTTTAAATACGTTTTTAAAAAACATTTTAAAGAATCTTGTTAAAAACTCCTAGTTAGCCCGTAGCTACTAACTCGGTATCCAATATAGTGCCCGTTAAAAAATTTTAATGTTTATATAAATATACTGCCACTGAAGACGCCATAACTTTTATTTAATAAAGTGTACTTTGCTATATTGACTATTATAGATAGACATGTGGGTATATCGTTATCTTAACAACAACAATACCATCAGGTTTTATTTACAATAATTAAACAATAAACATTAATTAAAACGAAAAAAATGCACTTATAACAATATCACATATAATGCATTATAAAGTACCTATTTAAAAATTAATACTTCATTATTTTCATACATTACAAAAATAATGAAAACAATATAATATATTGTTTATAGGTACATATTATAATAATAAATTGAATTCAATTTGTAATTTTATTATAAAAACCAAAGCTTTTTTCTCAAACGATTTATTCGGGTTATGATACTTTAGGTATAAGACCAAAAATAAGTATAAATTTTGGTTTCGATTTTGTTCATTTTGACCTATCAACTATATTTTGGCTTCGTTCAGCCGATTCAATTTATAAGGTGGCTTTGATGTGCTTCCAATTTATGTGAATTATATACACTTTGTAGACATTTCAAATTGCACAATTTTAAAATTAGTCGAGTTTGGAGAATCGTGTGGAGAAGGTAAATCGAGAAAATAATAATAGGTTGATTCCAGTATTATAGTGATATACACATTTTTTGTTTTAAAACTCATGAGGCAAATTTTGATTTCAAACTTTAAATAATACTGTCAAATAGACTTTTGGCCAATATGAAATAACAATCATCAACTTTTGTTGAACTCAGTTGAAAACTCAATTTTGTAAGACCCTATCGGGCTCGAAAAACAAAATTTGTGTAGATTTATTAATACGAGTAACTATTAATCTTATAATATAAATAAGGTTCCCCGGGGGTCAATAACTAACCACTGAGCTCAGCCCGCAATCGTGGACTATAGGTCCTGGCCAATTTGATGCTGCAAGCGATCCTTCGGGAATTTTCCCGGTATCTCGCCAGCCTAGTACCTATGCCTCTGTTAAGATGCCAACTAGAACGAATTTGTTAGCAGAAAACTCCTTACTCTAAAACTCCTACTCGATTTTTTCTACCAAAAAAAGTATATAAATACAAAAAATAAATAAATCATATTATTGTAAAACCAATATATTCTTCGCTAAGCTCAGAATCTTAAATACATCATGTTAAACTAAGCAAATACATTTCTCGTTTCGTTTAGAATCCAAAAGTATGTAAAAATCACAAAATATATATAGACGTATGTGAATAAAATTGTATAAATATATATATATTGTTAAATCATCATAAATTGTTTAATATTTTTTATTATAATATGATAATTATAAAATAATAAAAACACGCAAACGTTGATTTTTAAAACATGTTATATAGTATAATGTGTAATAATAATGTAAATGATTCGTCATTCATGAAAATGAATATATTCATTCAAATACTGAATACTAGTATTATATTTTATAATTGTGTATGATGCACAAATATTACTCGTATTTTTCTTTAAACTAGTAAGTATCAAAAAAAAAAAAATAATAATAAATAATCAATTCAATTCGACGATTTGAATTATATTTGTTCTTTATAATATAACACCTATACCTAAATGTTTTAAATTATAACTATAGCCTCATTTTTCTCGAATATTAAATCAGTAACATCTTTACTCTCAACTTTTAAATTCCTAACCTTACATAGGTAGAAATGCCTGAAATTATATTCTAAAGCAATTCAGATTTATCATAGATATTTATATTCGGTGTCACAAGTTTGATCTTCAAAAAATATATGGATCTTTAGGAGCATAGATCCCGCTCAGTTTGAAACTTTAAGTATCAAATTTGAAATTATAATACAGTTTTATTTCGGTACATAAAAAACTAACTAAACACTATAAGTCAAAAAATATACTTAAGCAGTGATTTTTAGGTAATATCAAAACGACCAATACATTCTATATTTATTGGTGTTCAAATATTTAGAAACACATTCTGCTCCGAATAATAGGATTGAAAATTTAAATTTAAAAACTATAAATTTATATCACTGATTAACATAATAAAATAGAAATGGTTAATTGCTATTCGATAGTTTTAATGAATTGTTTATGAAATGTTTTCTAAAATAAAAATTTTTCTAAATTACTTAAACATTCTAAATAATAAATCGATATATGTCTTTACATTTAAATACGCATATTATTATGTGTACAAATTACAAGTACAAAAAACATAATATGAAAACATTTTTTTTTGTCCGTGCATTGTACAAATTGATCAAGTTATTCGATGGAGATTTTAAAAACCTATTCACATTTTTATTGATTTTAATTATTTTTTCCATTTTTTAAAAATATCCTTAGACACTTATTTTATTTTGGTGTCCAAAAATTGAAAAATTGAGAAAATAAATACATATGCAAGCAACTACTATATATCTATAGTTAATACAAGGCACACTTTACAAAAAAATATAGAAAGAGAAAAAAAATATTTACCAACGTAAACCTTGTTTACCATCTTTACCTTGTTAGTGGGTAGAATTCGCACGATTTTGCATGCGTGCAGTGTGTGTATTCAGTGAAATTCACCCTGGATATTCGTATGCGACGTGACATCGTAATTTTGGCGTAGTGCAAAGTATGATGGCAAAATCGATTATCAAATTTATACATTTTGTGGTCGGTTTATATCAATTTGTAAAATGATAGATAATAATAAATAATAAGGTGAAATTTTTATTATAATATGTATTTTTTAAAATATTATTAAATTCGATTCACTTAAATTGTAACTAATAAAATTTCAAGTAGGTATAACATTCGAAATAGATGTATTTTATAAAGAAAAAAAAATGCATCCGGGACTAATGATGGCCTCTAGTATAATCAAGTGTAATTAAACTACTTGTAAATCACGTTTTGATGGATTGATGAGTTTCTGTTTATGATCCGGTTTAATTTCATACTAACTAAATATATGCGATTTAGGTATTTTCACAACTTTCTAAGTTGGACATTATATACCGACCTTCTAAATATGTCAATGGTACCGAAACTTATAGAGGCCTACCAGCATCTGATTTGGATGCACCATATAACTTTCGTGGCTTATCTCACGATGAATCATATCTATGAAAGGCACCAGTGGGTTAACGTGTTTGTCGTTACCCGGGTCTGATTACTTCCGGTGTTACGGAAGTAGGTCCGTCCATATCCGCGCTGTTTGTTCACTTTATTTGTAAATATATAGTCGTGTCATTACGTATACCATATACCTACTGTTATAATGCTTTGTTGATAACGCGAAAATTATTCATGCAAATTAATTCTTCGGGCGACTGTCTCCGTTCCCGGACTGGGGAGATGTTTAAATAACATTAAAATCATCTAGTCGAGTGGCTCGTACGACATAACATTACGGTATAAATACGAGACGACGTCAGTTCACGATGGTTTAGCCGTCCGTGCCCGTCTGTCGGTCGTCCGTCCGTTAAATTGTTCTGCCTCAACTCCGTTCGCGTCTTGTCGGGTCACGAACTGAAATTATTATCAGTGCACACGTTCGATGTGGGTAGGCAGTTGCGCTACTACGGGGGTGCTATGGGGGTGCTGAAGCACCTCCAATTCTATTTTAAGCACCCTCAAGTTCCATGTCATTCTAATTTCAAATATCAGCTATAATTTTACCAATGTAGTTTTATTTATTAAGATTTATATCTGTCAGTTATTTTTTTTCAGCACGTTACAGCAGCGCTTTACTAATTTGAGTATAATAAGACTTGGCTAATGACGTTGTTCCAGACGAAATCTTGAACACATTTGCTAATACCGATAGAGATTACGTTTGACTCTTTATGTTTTAAAAAAAAACATAAGAAAATATTATAAGTAATAAAATAAGTTACATTTTTTTCCAAAAACGGTATTGTAAATAATATAATGATCGTATAATCTAAATATAGGCAATATAGGCAATATAGGGCCACTGTAGGTTAGGTAGGTACCGGTTTTTCGTCACAGCGCCGACCGACGAGCACGAAAACAACGCGCGTCTATAGGTGCCTCCTATACACACGCGCGTTCAGTTTTTCCTTCAAACTAACTGATCAGTCCCGGACCGTTCAGTTAAAACGTATCGCGTGTAGGCGAAAACCGAAGGTACAATCAGTCCGCAGGCAGAACCGATCAAGTCATTCTTGATTTTTCGTCGGAGCGAACGAACATTGAACCTTTATCACCACCCTTATCATCTTCTCTAATGTTAATAAATTATAATATATTCTGTGATAAAACCGATTTTTGTTTATTCATACTTCAATAGTATTTACTAAAACGCAATAAAAACGTACATATAATAATGTGAAATCCGTGCGTTTATGAATATGGACACCGGGAATAGGGCCGCATATAAGCTAGGTATTGTCGGATTTTATTATCCCGGTGTATCAAGAAAATACGTGCTCATGGAAAATAAAATCACCCGAACACAAAAACAAAAGAAATGAAGCGTATGATACGTTATTAAAAATGAACACGCAGTCATATCGCGTTCGTCGTCCGGTCGAGTTTAAAACGGAAAAGTGAGCGTGCGTGCGTGTAACCATCAAGCCTATAGACTTGACTGTGAAGCCTCGAGCGTTATTCGGTCCAAGTTCGGACGGAAAACTGAACGGGTGCGTCCTACACCTATTACGACGCGATGCCGGACGGTAAATAATATAATATTATGCAATGTTATTAAACGCGCCCCGCAATAAACGTTTACGTTATGAAAATGTCTGAGGGGAATAGTCGACGGTGACGTATAGTTATAATATATAATATATTATGGCCCCGTCGAAAGTTTACCGCAATGATCGCCGCCTACACGGTGTTACATCTTATCGTCAGACCGTCACGGACCGGTCGGTGGCGCCGATCAGTGTATATATTATACATCCATACATACATACATACATACATACATACATATAAATTGGGACTAAAATGTGTTATATTTGGATCGGTGGATGGCTATAAAGCCAGTTTTGCCGGTAAAGGTAAATCGTCCATATTGATCTCGCGTAAATACCGTACGTATTCAATCTAGAATGTTCAAATAGGGTTTGGCTGGAAAAAAAAAAAAAAATACTTGGACTACTTGGCGCACAGTCACGACGACGAGCCCGTGTTACGCGGAATCGGTGTGCTGCACTTTTTAACATTTGAAATGATAATAATAATAATAATTGTTGTTGTTGTTGTTGTGAAAACCATTAAGGTATTTTCAATCGTTTTTAGCGTTTAAACGACCGACAATAATGTCTATTTATTATATATATATATATATATATATATATATGGGGTATGGTCTTTATTGCGGGGGCTGTGGTGAATAACTACATTTTTTTTTTTTTTTTTTTTTAACCGGCTCCATATACGCGGAGTGCGACACACAGCACCGCTATTTAACAGACGCAATATAGCTGAAATGTTTTTTCAACAACATTTTAATGTTTAGGAATTCGAAATAAAAATATGTAAAATTTGATTTACATTTAATAAAAAAAAAAAAAATCAAGATAGCCATTTTGTATGTATGATTGTCAACGAAAATTTCAATGTCAAAAGCTTTTACTAACGTCGGGTCAATTGTTTTCAAAAAAATTTTAAAGTTTGTGAAAACGTGAATATTTTTCCCGGTTATCGATCAATAATAATTGCGGGATCCATTCAATACCGATAAATATTCTTTTCCATGAAATGCGGTCCGATTCACGATAATAATTTTATCATTTTAACTGCGAATATTTCATTATCATATTAATGTTACGTTATTGTCTTCAAAAATTATTATTTAACAAATAACAATCCAAAATTATTAATTTTAATAAGTTTAAAGTGATTTAATTAATGTTGACAATGAAAAATTAAATTATCAATTTATTTCACGTTACTTGCATTTTATACTGCAATTCTTAAAGTACAATATTTTGTGTAGGAACCTTTTAATATTGTTGTCGACTTTGAAATTACTAATAGTATTAAATAGTATAAACTGTGAATAATATAATAATAATCACAATCACAAATTATTGAATTATTAAAATACCATTAACTAGTAATTACAAAAAACTATAATTAATTCCGTAAAAATAAAAGCCCATTTTAAATTGAAAAAATGGTATTTTTCATGCGTTTTACCTTTATTTTGATAAACATTAATCACCATTATCATTATACTATATTTGGCGGTTTAGAAATTTATTGTTAGTTATTTGTAATGAAAAATATTTCTTGAAGAAAAATAAAATGGTATCGGCCATGTTCTGTATAAATTGTGAAATATCAGAGAAATAATCCAATTTTTACAAAACTTTTAAAATTGTTTAAAAATAATTGACTCGATGATAGTAAAAGCATTTGACACCAAAATTTTTTTAAAAAATCAAATCTACAAAATGGCTTCCTTGAATTTTTTTTTTAAATTTTAAATCAAATTTTACATTTTTTATTTCGAGTTCTTAAACATTAAAATGAAATTAAAAAATATTTAAGTTATAGTGACAGGCTGTAATAATAATTTAAAAAAATAAAAACTTAAAAATATTCAATAGAAAAAAGTTATTACATCTGTTAAATAGTCCTGTTACACTCTGTATATATGAATATTTTAGGCGCATCGGAAGAATAGATGACTACCACGTTCTGTTTAAAAACGTCATTTTAAATTTAATTTTTAATTTTTTATAAGTTAATATTGCTGGAGTTATTATAGAACAACTGGTTAGTAGATGTCTGGATTATTTATACATTTTTGTACATTTATTTAAAATTAACTTTGGCATTACTAGCCTTATCCCATCCTAAATGCCGAATAAACTGTCTACAAATAATATAGTACGTCAATCAAAATCAAATTAGGTAGGTATGTGAGTACCTGTGAGCAATAATCTAAGGAAGGGCAATCATTCTTTTATTATAATACATATTATATATACATATAAATGCTCAAGAAAACTTACTTTTGGAAAATACCACTTGATAAAGATTTTTTTTATCAAAAATCTCTTACTCCAAAAGTCCAAAAATTTTTCTCGACTCCTTCTACTTAAAACGTTATTTCTTGAAAAAAATAACATCATAGTGTAATCAATAGATTCCTTTGCTACGTTCAAAATCGTAAAATCGTTCAAAACTATATTTTAACTAACTATCCAGAGGGCAGTAAGTGACCTCATTAACGAGCTCTTACCGAATAATTTTTCAGGAAAATATTAGTTATTCATTTTGTATTTTCCTATTTTAAAATCATCAAAGCAATACAATAATATTACTTTAATATTGTTGTAATACTTAATATTTATATCAATATTAAATAATTAATGTTATCCGTTATTTTATAATGTTCGTATAATATTATGATTATTAATATTCAAATTTTATTCGTGTGTATTCGTTAAGTAACAAAAGAAATACTACGGATAAAGCATTTTTTTTTTTTTTTTTTTTTTTTTGTTCACTTCCTGTGAATAATATGGACACTGCGTTGTACGCACGAGTCACAGCTGTGGCTCTAGATCGATCCCTCACATACAAACGACGTACAGAAATTCTAGCACAAAAACTCAAGACGAGGAATAACCTAATAATGAAGTTGACGGGGACCGGATGGGGAGCCGGAGCAGAAACGTTGAGAACAGCAGCCTTTCAGGGTAGTTTACTCAGCTGCAGAATACTGCGCACCGGTGTGGTCTCGAAGTTCACAAGTCAGAAAAATATACACTCGGCTAAACACAACTATAATCCGATCCTATCAAATATCTCAGTGAGACGGGAAAAATTTCTAAAAAATGAATGGAATGAATACAGATGTAACCAACAATTACCAATAAACTTTATCCCTATTAAGCCTCCCAAGCACTCGCCTCCAATCACGAACTCCATTTTGGATGCTGTTGAGGAATCACAGTCGGAGCAAATTATTGGGCCGTCAAAAAAATTGCCATTTTTCCCCACGGGAAAATGAGACTGTAGCAAACAAAAACCCAATACCGGTGCCGGCTAGGGACTCTGGTCCCTGGTTTCAAACTACCAAGGACAGAATGGAAAATATTTTAATAGATTCCGTACAGACCAGGGAAGATGTACTCTTTACGCTACATTAATGGCTAACCTCTGAAAAAAAAAAAAAAAATGGAATATTAAAGACCCGGAAAAATATGAATGCGATGCTGAAAAACAAACGATGAAATACATCATAATCGATGAATACAATTTATATGCATTTGAAGGTACTCCAAACGATCTACATAATCTCCCCAAAGGTGCAGTTAATTGACTAAAAAACTCCTACTCCAACTATGACAACAAAATAACGAAAGTTACTAACTGCACATAGCACATATTCATACACTGTTTTCATAGTTTATAATCTACAATTTACAATTTATAATTTATATTTTATTATTATTTTTATTTCATTTTATTTATCTACATTGTTAATTTTTTTTTTTATATCAAAATTGTAATGTTAAATGTTCGAAGCCATACGAATATATATATATACAGCTGTGGCCAATATAATCTATTTACATAGTTTAGTGTGTAAATATTGTAATAGCTAAGATATAATATAATATGTCACATACAGAATTTCAATTTAAAGTATAAATGTATATATATTTTACTACTTTTACAAAAAACCAAGATTATATGTATGTAAAAATGTATGCATTCAAAATCAAATTTCACCAAATGTTTTTTAAGTGAACATATTCGTCAACTGCAGTGAATAACATTATAGTTAAATATCAGATACATGTTTTCCCCCTTTTTTCACCGTCTTACTACACATTTATGCTGAATATCGGCAGCAAGTTAAAATAATTATTGAAAAATATAGAAAAATAATACCTAACTAAATCGAAAATCTTTCGTTTGAATTTATAAAAACTTTTTACTTCCATAATATTAGTAACAATTATTGTTTTACTAAATTCAGTGGCTATCGTTTTTGACACTTGTCAATATCAGCAAAAAAAAAAAAATTATTTCCAATTGAATGGTTATGTAAAATCGCTTTGATAATTCGGTATAAGTAAAAATGGTACTATCTAAAAATATTTAAATAAACTATTTATACCCTATATAAATCGAGTAACTTTGTGTATGAAATTGAATAGTCATTGAATACTTATACTATTTAATAATTTGAATTGCATCCTTTAAATATATTATATTATACTACCTATAACTTTTCTTTACATAAATAATATTGATTTTTCTTTCGAGTTGTATTTTTATATTCAAGTATATGTTTGGTCGTAATTAAAGTTAAAACCAATTTTTAATTAATAATAATATACAGTTAAAAAAAAACAGAAAATAACACTGCAATTTGTATATATTATAATGTCTATTCATTCGTCCTATAACAAATATGTACCTATAGTATTTGTACATTTTAAGTTGAAATATTTAATATTTCTTTTGTCATTTACACTATATGCATACCAATCAAAATGCATTTTTATCGTCTTTATCAAAAATAATTTAATTTTAACTTCGATAAATCTTATAGGGCAAAAATTATTTGAATAGTCATAAAAATTATATATTCAAACGAATTAAGTAGAGGTAACGAAATAAATGAAAATTCCGAAACTTATTGTTGGTTTTAAATCTTCTAAATATGAATATGGAGAACTATTTAAGGTTATTATGTACTATATATTGTATTATATTATGTATGTTCGATTTCAAAATAATGTGACCTAATTATCGAATATCCTGTGACAGTTGAAAAATGTATATTCAATGTTATAAAATAAATCCATCAATTATAATTCATAATCAAGTATTATAGCTCAGATTTTGATCAAATAAAATTAAAAATATATCCTAGTACCATACAGATGTTGCTAATAGATAAATCTATATATCACAATATTGGATGGTTTTATACATTTCTAAAACAAATATAAATTTACTAGATTTACGAAAATTTGATAGTATAAATAAGAATAATTTTAATACTAATATATAATATTGAGAAAATATATAGGTAATTTATCAACATTACAAATACGAGACAATCATATAATACATTAATGAGTTCTTAAAAATATTAAGTAGTTGGTCTACTTTAAAAAATAAATGTTAACTAGAAATTAAGTATGATAAAAGATAAACTGTTTCAAATAATATTATTGACTTTGTGGGACTGCCTATCCTTATTTTGGAATGCTCATATCTGGAGTATGGCAATAGGTTACAAATTTCAAAATGTTATTTACAAAAATGTTGGAACATTTACGTTCGATTCAGAAACTAAATACACACACACCCACACACATACCAAAATATTTTAAATTACCAACTTTAGGAAAAGTAATTTTTTTATGCTCAACTATTATCTTAGTATGGGCAATTTTTTTTAAAATTCTAATAAAATATCGTTACTGAATGAATTTTAGACGATAAAAATGATCTAAATCTATATTATTAATAGTTATCGATATCAGAAAAATGTAATCCCGAACAATTTGAAAATCTGAGTTAGAACATTTCGGTTCTGAGCATACGAATAATTATAACATAATTATATTTAAAAACAATTAAAAAAATTTCAAGGGTTGGGGGTTCAAACCTTTAAACTCCTCTAATACAAGACTATGCTAGTCAATTATTATTATAGTAAATCAGAATATTATAATATATTTTTTTAGAATAATATTTAATTAATTTTGGTATTCTATATTCTACACTATTATGAGACGGCGCATTGTGTATGCAAAATGACTACACCCGTGATAGCATAAGCATTATTATTCAACCGGTGAATAATATAATAATAATAATAATAATACATTTCCTTGGCCAGCGCCGACCATTTGTTTTTATTAAATTGCTTACAACGATACAATGCAAATTATATGCAATTTGTCATACAAATACACGCTAATATTGAGTACTAAAAATAAAAAAGGAATATTTTTTAATGGGTGGTGTCATGTACATTGCTTCTGATAAAGTCTGTTTTATACGTCAAATGTATAAATTAATATTATGCACAGACGGCTTCATTATATTAAATTTTAAATATAAACATAAATTTAATAATAGTTAAAAAGATGTGATAATAACATTAACTATTCCCAGTCTCCATCTGACAAATTACATTCAGAATTTTTATCACAATTTGTCATTTCAAATATAGAATAAATTGATCTATTAATAAATGTATATATTAGAAATTTATTTCTGCTTTAGTTATAATTTTTCAAATTTCAAATTTTCTTAAAATATATAACTATTTTGAAATCCTAATAATTAAAATAGATGTATTTCTTTTTAATATATTGTAAAAAGGATGTTTTTTTCTTCCTTAAGGAAATCACTAGAAAATCTAAAAATGCTGTTTATAGTACCATGTAGATTTTCACATGCCAATTTTCTATATTAATGCAAAAGTTCCTCGACTCGATTCCTTCTGATAAAAAATTTTCTTACAGAATAAAAATAAACGTTGTAAAATTAATAGGTGCATAATATATAATATATACTAAGTACGGTTAAAGTAATTTACGACTAACCTTGTATTACAATTTCAGGTCTTTAAACTGAAAATTACTTCTCTTAGGGTTTAGAAATCTAAAACCCTATAATTGCTATAAATATCTCAAAAACAAAATTTAATTTAAATTTTAAACAAATATTTAAATATTTAAAAATAATTTTCATTAATAAAGTATATTAAATTACATATTAAGTGTAAATTTTAAGATTCTAGGATATTTTGTTTCGGAATAATAAAAATATTATATGTACATCAATCAGTTTTGACAAAACTAATGTTTTTTACCTTTAATATTTAATTCTTCATTTTTTATTTTTCGCATTTACATAATCAGGAAAATCGAAAATGACCTTTCAAAAATATCAATTAGACCAAATTTGACACCAAAAAATAAATAATCCTGAAACATTTGGTGCTTTCGTTTTCTAGAACTTTCGAATATACAAACATAAAATAATAATAAAAACATATTATTGTAAAACCAATACATTCCTTACTTTGCTCAAATCTAAAATATAATACAATTTGTAATGATATACCGCAATAATATTATATATACTATACATTATTTAAGATTCTCGAATATTTTATAAACTTTTTCCTCGCAATAAATCACAATATATTTTTAACAATTTACATTTTGCAGTATATTTAATGTTTAAATATTTTTGTTTAATTGACCTAATAAATTACATACTACAAAAGTATATATTTGAACATCATATTATACTATTCTTTAAATAAAAATATTGGAAAGCATTTTAAAACTATATATTATACGCGAGTAAATAATTAGAAAAAGGTCATTTACGTTGACAAGTATTGACGATGTAACTGTTTTCTTACTTCGAAAATAAATTATATTTAAATCTGAAATATACATATTTATATGTGTTCAATAAACGTATTAATATTTTTTTAGAATAATTTTTAAACAAAAATATCAACAACCATTATAAAACCAAAATTGTTGTAACTTCGTATTTATAGTCATATGTTATTATATTGTGTATAAACATATGAAACGTAATATTCCGTTTAAATAAATCAAATATATCATGTAAAATATACAATATTTGAATGATTATACTATAGTGTCGCCCCCATATTATATGAATTTTGTAGAACATCAATATAAATATAATAATTATGAATTACCTTAACAAACTCCAAATACTAAAATTTTAATTTTTAGTTTAATACACGTATCATTATGCCAGACTTTTAGCACTCCAGAAATAAATTGTCCTGAAAATGTTAACCCGAATTTTATATATATATATATAGAGCTTATTATTTGTTTATTTATTTTATTATAAATATATGTTATATATGAATGGTTTTTACCAACACATAAATATGAAACATGTCGTTGGGGTAAGGTATAGTTTAGATAATAAAATATTCCAATGTCACAATCACTATACTTCTTCTTCTTCTTCTCCTTCGCCTTTTCTCCCAACTCCTTGGGGTCGGCCACCCTAGTTCTAAAAATCCACTTAACTCTATCTCCCAAATCTCCTCACCTTCCCCAAATCACTCGCCATCACATCGGGGGGAACTCTTTTTCAGTTTTTCTCTTTCCCTCTTTCCATCAACATACATTTTCTCTACTAATCTTACTTCCTCAGTCTCTTACCTTCTTAATACATGCCCGAGCCATCTTTCATTTTCATTCTCTCTCATTTTGTCAACTATTGAAGCTACTCCTATATACTACTTCTTATATACTTATTCCTTATTCTATCCTCTCTAGTTACTCCACTCATCCCAATCATCACTATAAATTATTATTATTTATTTCATTATTTAGATGGGCTGTGTCCATTAACAAATAATGTCTTGAGTGTACGGTGTTGACTAAAATTCAAAATAATCAAGAAACCTGCCATAAATTTACTAAGTACTAAAGTACTACATGTTATTATTTTAAATAGCTAATAAAATACTGATATTTAAAAAAATTATGTAGATATATGTTAAAAGTGTATATTAATGTGTAAGAATAAATCAATATTACAAGAATTAATTAGGTGCATGAGTCTATTGATAGGAGCATTTTTACTTTAATTATATCAACAAAATAGCACATAAAATGTGTTTGATTGTCTAGTTCGACAAACAGGAACTAAGAAATTTAGATGAGATAATAAAATGAGATGGGGGAGTTTATAATATTATATAGATATTAACTTTTTATTATTTTTTTTTTCAAATTCTTAAACGATTCTTATTTTAAACAAGACGTATGTTGTTGACAATGAAGTTCGCACTTAGAAGATATATCATCCGTAAAAACTATTTTTCAATAATTACTTCAATTGCTTAAGTTAGACCTGAAGTGTTTGAAGACCAAATTATTGCAATTTAGTAAAATCAAACAAATGAACAATATAAATATTTTAGAGAGTATAGATTAATAAAATTCATACAACTTCTATTAATACGACATTATATAGAAGAAGATTTGTTTAACATATAAGCATAATATTCATTAAATAGAAGAAAATAATTAAAATATAATCCTAAATCTAATGACAAACTCTAGTTGGTTCAATACCATTTAAAAATATTTATAGGATTTGAGTGGTACATTTTTTGAATAAGTCGTAACTTTATATTTTGATACAAGATATTAAAAAAATATTTATTTATATAATTTTAAAATAACACAGAATTCCTTGAAGAATAATTCTAAATCATTAGCAAAATGTAAATAACCAGAATGAGTAACTTTAATATCATAAATAAATAAACTAAATAAAAGAGAAGCTCGGTTGACATCCCTGAACTAATATTCTTAAGTTTATTTCTAAAGAAAAGTTATAGTTTTTAATTTTTTCATATTCCTTTATATCTGTCGGAAAATGCGCTAACTATGAGTAAAATGGATGACGGAAACAACATAATTTTTCTGCTAGAGTATGATATATTTGATCAAAAGTTTGTAAAAAGTCAGTGTATATAACATTGATTCTGCATTGAATGCATCTAAAACATATTGTTGGAAAATTAAAAGATTATTAGTAGAATATCTGTTATAGATAAAACGATTTTGTTCATTTATAATAATATTTTTATATAGTAGGCATAACTTTTTAGGACCAATACTTTCTAATATTTTAGGAATGATCGAAATAATAGATACAGATCGATAGTTTCGCATTTAATTTTTATCCGAACCTTTAATGAACCTTTAATGAAAAGATGAATAGATCCCTGATAAGACTGACAAATCGTATAAATATAATAACTGGATAGCTAACAAAAATTTACATTCGGTAAAAAATATACCTACTCGGAATATTATGTGGAACAGAACATGTTTTATTTCCAAAAAGGTCAAGTTCAACAAATAAATCTCTCAAAGATATGGTATATGTGTTAAAATCAACTGGTGATGAAATATTAGTAACAAGCGCATTCAATATAGGGGAAGATTGGTTCAAAATACTAGAAAACTATTTAGCAAAGCAATTAAAAATTTCATTTTCTCCTATAAAATCAAATTATCAAGTAACATGACTATTGGAATAAAGGAAATTGGATGTAAATTCGTTACTTTTGATAAAATTCCAAAAAAGTTTGGGATTTGTTGATACAGAATTTTTAACTTTATTAATGTAATTAGTATAATTAATTTTATTTTGCATCTTAGATTGTGCACGTAATTTTGAAAATATATTGTAGTTATAACTATTTGGAAATGGTTTGTATGTTTTATGAGCTATCTTTTTTCTGAAAATTAACCATTATAATGAAATACTAAATCATACTGGATATTTTGACGAACAAATGATGTTTTTTTGGACATTTTAAATCAATTATATTGAAAATATTAGCATAAAATTTATCGACTGCTTTTATTTATACATACATTTTTAAAAATGCCATTGCAGCAAAACGTGGCCTCATTATATTATAATCGTAATTAATAGTCATAGACTTGTTCATGGTATTCTAAATAATTAATGACAAAATAGGTAATTTTATATCTAAGGTTGGATGATAATTAAAACCTAAAGGCAAAAGCGAATAAATTTTTGAAGGAACAGTTACATTATACATATTTACATGTCGGAAAAACAAGATCCAATAACGAGCCAGAGCGAATAAAAACCAAATTATATTGCATTGAGATGATTAAAGATAAATTAGAACTATTATTTATTTATTGCTTTATTTTATTATTATTATTATTATTTTATTTTAATGGTCTGATTCGTGATTAGTTCAATATGACCATTTATACATTTCTGTACATACACGAATTTAACCTAGCTGGGAGTCATTTGACATAGTATAAAGTATTATGCATAACAGCGGATTATTCGCAACACCATCATGCCAATAATATTATTACAATTCACGTAAGCACGCATTCGAACGAACACAATTTGAAATTAACATAATAACATTAATGTTTTATTTTATTTATTTTCAAATTGTTTATGTTTTCAAAATCATTACTTTTACGTATAATAATGATAATGAACTATTTTTAGAATCGTTAATCTAAGTTTTGATTAAATATATATAAAAATATATCAACACATACAACGAATATGTATTTTACTACATGTTTTGTGGAGAAACAAGAAATATTATAATATATTTGTGAATTTTATGTTTTACGCAATACGAGTATATTATATAATATACATATAAGGTACCCGTTATAGCATATAAAGAAACTTATAAACGCTCAACGTGAGGGTTGAACACTCACCTGACTTCGTTTACCTTTCAGTACCACGATAGTAAAGTGTAGTTTTATTATTAATTTAAAAACTCATAATGGTAAATCCAATATTCATCTATAAAATTCTAATCATAACTATCATGTACTATATCATACTGTTTAAGATCCGGTTTTTAATTGGGTTTATTCGATAGGTAACATGAGTTATTCGACAGATAAGGAAAAATATGGATAATTATCGGATTATTAATGCCTAGATAGTGCTTATTCGACGAATAAATCGTGGACGAATAACTGTTAATAATAAAAATTATCATATAAATTCATTAACACTATGACATTTCCCCGTGTAATATGAATTTAATAATTGCATTATCTATGTAAATATAGAGAAGTTTTCGGTATTTTATAGTTTGTTTAATTATTATCAGTCTCTATTAATTGTTTAATTATTCATCATGTATATATTTGAAGACGATGATGACATCGAAATAATTCAATTTTTGAATTATCAACGTCGTTATACAATTTTTCTCTTTCAGCCCATCGTAACGGAATTTATATAATTATCAAAAATTTTCAACCAACACCATTTTTTTGTTTCCAGAATTAGATTGTTTGTTCTCAAATTCATGATAGTTTTTCGACGTGAATTTTAGGAATTTTGGGTTCTTTTTCGCGGAATGAAAAATTCATGGCTCTAAATACTTGTTCGCTGTTTTTTTTTTTTTTTTTTTTTTTGTGTCAGACATATTAAAAATGTTATAACTAAAAATGTATAACACAATTGTTTAACGTATATACGCAGTACGTTCATTGAAGACATAAATGTAAAGTGAAATATTTATAATATAAACTTGTTCACATCACATACAACGTAACTGACACGGTTTCTTATCAATGTTTTCATTGACCAATCAATAATCATAACCAAATAATGCATGCAACTTGTTCCATAATACACTACAAATTACTATACCATCCATCAGTATCACAATCTACCAAATAACTCTATATTTGATATAATATATCAAATATATTTGATTTGATTTGATTTGAGATAATTTTAAATTGAAAAATACTTATCATTTTGATCGGAAATTTATGTTCCGAAAAAATATATTCGATAAATAGCGAATTATATCTAGCGAATAAGTAGACGATTAAAAAACCTGGCCTAAATGAAGTTTTTACAATTGTATGTATCTATTATAATATGTTTTATACGTATACACGCTCATAAAAATTATTTACGAGTAAAAATGTTCAATTTATTTAGTGTGTTCATTCCTTCATCGCCTTCTCTCCAAACTATTTGGGGTATATCCCTTATATCACTCATATCCTTGACTTCTTTTTCGATCTTCTTCTTCACCTCTTCCCTTCAAAATATTATGTTCATTATCCCTTTACTAATCGTACTGCCCCCCTCTCTCCTCCATCTTTAAAAAATGCCCGAGCCATTTCATATTTTGTCTTCTTCAGTCACTCCACTCACGTACCTTTACATTCTTATCACTTCTACACTCATTCTCTGTCCTATCTTCATATCTACGGCCTAATCTAAATATCATTGTAGGCCTGACCACTGTCTTATAAAATTTGCCTTTTAACCTAATTATTGGGTTTCTTTTTTACACAAAATATATTATATAACATAATATATATAAAAATAATAATTAAAAATTTGTAGGTTCACTTTCAAAGTCTTCCCTCATTATTTCAGTCTACTATTCACTTCCTCAAAACTCTCTCATACCGTTATTATATCATTTGACATCTGCAAACATAGAGGCACCATATTACCTCATCTTGTATATCCATATTTTAATAGCATGTATAATTTAAATTAGCTGTTTAACGTAGATGTATTAATATAATAATTATTCATGGATTTAATTGGTATAATTAATTTGGAATAATTCGTATTTAATGATTAAACTTTATGACATTTTGTTTTATTAATTTCCAATTCATATCGATACATATTTGTTTATCTCCAATTGTATAAAATAATGTACCTACCTATAAATTATGTATATTTAAATCTTAAAATATGATACAAAAATTACATATTAATGTATATTGAAAAATAAACAGTTTAATGTATATACTACTATAGAAGTTTCCACGACTTTTATAGTTAATTTAAATTCTATTGGCCCATAATGTTAATTTAGACGTAATATATAATGGGATACAAAATTGTTAATTGTTTTTATTTTTATCAGTATTTTTTATCCGGGTAAATTTTCGAATTAAACGTCCGAGTGACCTGGCATAATAGGTGCGATCGAAAGAACATTTAAATCATATTTAAATGAATTTGTTACTTACGCAGAGTGGTGTTTTACAAAACATCGGAGGATATTTGAATATTTTCGATTTCATTTGCGAACGTGGCCGTGTTTCCCTAAAATACTTACGATGGTGTAGCGAACTATACAGCGTGAATAGTTAATAGAAAGGTAATTCCATCGTACTTTGTACTACGCAGTGTGTACACATGTTTGAAATCAAATTATCCCATAGCATAAAATAACGTAGAACCACACGGCCATATACCTAATCTTATTTATATTTTTATTCGCACATCTATATAATATATAAATGACTGTTACATTGAAATTGAAATACAATCGGTTTAATTTTAATCTCATAATATATTGGGTACTATTCTCATAGATTAAATTAATTTGTTATTGATAATCGCTGTGTCTCCAATTTGTATGATGAAAATGTAAAATAATACGAATTTTGTACGATATTAAATGTAAAATGAACGCTAAACGAACGAAGTAAAAGCGTTCACAAATTCGTTCTGATGCCTTTTAAATAAACGCGTTCATAGGTCGTTCAAAATAAAAAATGAACGCGTTCGATTTTGAATGCGTTCTATCCAAACACTATAATGTACATTATATACTGTTAAATAAACCCATACCTACAATTAAATGTAATATTATAATACAATAATAGGTATTATAAAATAAAGATTAAAGTGTTATGAATAAAAATACTGAGTAAAAATTGACGAAGCCGTGATAAACAAAATAAATAATATATAAATAAATAATGATTTTTTTTTTTTTTTTTGCTCCTTAGAGAAGGGTTAGCGGTTTTTTATTTTATTTTTTTTGTTACTTTCAACACGGACTATCGGTTCGGCTACAATTACCGGTAATGACATAAAACGATTAGGTACCGGTAAATTTAAAACCCCAAAATATAATTTTCGGTTACCGGTTACCGATGACCGCTTCTTAGATTTAATAGTAAAAACCGGGAATCAGTTTTCGATACTCGAAAATGGGGTTTTTAACCGGTTATCGGGATAAACCGGTTACCGGTTTTAAACCTTGAAAATAAGTATGGTTTGGAAATCCATAATGAACAAACTATATTTTTGTTTTTATAATTTTTTTTTTTTTTTTTGCAATATCCATAATATGTTCATAATTTATATATTATACATTTATATACGGGGCCGTAGTTCTGTCTGTGTACATTATATATTGTAATAAATTATCCATTATCTTCAACAGACAGGTGATATATTCCTTAATAATAAAATAATAAAACCTATGACCAGTAAATTTTTTGTAATTCAGTAAATTAACCTCTTTCCTTATTATCGTATGTTGTCCAAATAAAAGTACAACATGGTATATGTACTTCTCTACTAGTTTTCAACAACAAAAAAAAAAAAAAAAAATGAGCAATTTCTACTAAATGATTAAGTAGAAATCATACAATATCAAAAATGTATTTCATTTGTTTTAGAAAATAGTAATATTCGAATGAAACTTTTGTTTAAATAAACGAACGTCTTGTTTATTTTTTTTCCATACAAAATACTGTAATTTAATAAAATTATCCTATTTAACCATATTAATTTCCTTGGTCAGTCAAATAATTTTAAAAATAGTAAATTTACACTCAACAAAGTTGAAAAAATATTTATGTTAAACTTGTTGTAAGTTCATAAGAAGATGTAAAACTGTTATTTTATTTGTTGTGAGCTAATCACTTGCATAAAAAAAAATAAATAAAAAACATAGGTAGTTAAATTGAAAATACGGTAAATTTCTACTGCGATTTTCACTTAAATAATTTATTTTATAATAATTATACGTTTTTATGTATAAAAGAAATTTTGACATAAATCGACATTATTAATTTAATCAACTTTGCACCCACATTTTAAATTTCTAATTTTAATATCTACGCCAATAATTGTTTTAAAAATTTATATGCATAATGTATAGTTTCGATTAATATGTTTTATTTCACAACAGTCATTATGTCTTTATATTAAATTTTAATATTTTACCTCTATTATGTTTACTGCCTAAAAAGTTGGTTACAGTTAAAAATAATTGTATCTTCATAAATCATCCATAATTGACCTAATGATTACTGCAAAAATAACCTTTTAAATTCCAAATAATATTATACTCTATGCTTATAAGTTATTATTAATAATGTTCATCGTAATTTCAAACTTTCTGAATGTTAACTCACAATTTCAATAGATATTCTATTGCTTATAGAAACAAAATACTTCGGTACTTTGACTTCCTAGCATTTAGCATGTCTACTGTTTTCACAGATTTTCGAGAACAGTAAAACGTCAATCGTGATATCGATTCGTTATAATTAAACGAATATAAGTTAACTCACATAAACGTAATAAATACGAAAACTTTTCGATTATATATTTTAACATTTCCTATGTATGATAGAAAAAAAAACCATTGCTTTGCCGTATTTTTAGTTTATATAATATATTCAACCGAACAATGCTCATTTTATAGTTTTTTTTTTTGTGTCACTTATTCAAATACACAGATATCTTATTTTTTATTTTTTCTTGTATGATATATTATTCTATGTTAAAAGTCATAATTTTGTTAGTTGAATTGGCTTATAAATGTAATTATTAACCAATATTTTAACTGAAATTTCCTACATGTTATATTCTTCGTACTTATTTATTACGACAACTGTCCGACTAACAAGTCCATGCACAAATGACAAATAGGTATACATTTTATACCATATGTTTAACTTAAACGAATATCTCATAACAATATTTAAATCTCGTAAACTTTGAATTTTTTTTTTAATAGGGATTAAAGATGAAAAATAATACATTTTTAATGAACATATTCAAAAATCTAATTCATAGATTTTCTAGCTTTTTAAATATGACCTAGTTATTTTCGTATGATTTATTTTACGATATTATGTTTTAATGAAAATAACATTTGAGAAATACAGTACAAAATTAAGTACTTATCTATAATATTTTTGGATATATTGTTATTTTTAATTTCAAGCATTTTGAAATATTAACATAATATTATTGAAAATACTACAATTTATTTCAACAAAACAAAACAATTTATGGCAACAAAAATGTATTACTTAAACCTACATGGAGAACAAAAAACATGTATAAAAATTTAGTGTCGATACCTATAGGTTGAGTCGGTTCTATATCGTACAAATACATACACAAACAAACAAAAAAAAAACTTTCGAAATTATATATAAGATTTAACTGCAGCTGGTAAAATTTATCAAAGAATTACTAAACTATAAAATCAATAGAGTAGCTGGTAAAGATGAAATATTCGAGAAATCTTCAAAAACTAATATGTTTACAAATTGTTTACGACAGAGGATCCAGGTCACGCTTATGTTTGTATATGCCTACCTATAAATATTATTTTAATAACAGTAAATCTATTAACTTTTTAATTGTAAAAGTTAAATTGATTTTATATAACAAATATATTTGCCGACGTGTATACCTATTTCCTAAACAATAAAATATAAATTAAACTAAATATGTACACTATTCGATCAAGCACGTCGGTTTCGACACGATACCCACAGAGATTGTTTGTTTAATTTAAAATGTTTGACCATAATAATAACTACAATTACGAAATATCTTGCTGTAAAAACATAAAATAAATAAAAATTAAACAAAATTTAAGAGCTATAATGCTCTACATAATTTACAACAAATTTTTTTTTTTCATTGATTGATAAACAATATAAAACTAAAAAACTAATAAATAACTACTACATATTGGAGACAGGCTTAATATGACATACCATTTTTTGAAATAGACTTTTTGAAAGTTACATGGTCTACATACTCATTTATATCCCGTACAAAAAACCCTAATTTTTAAAAAAATGATGTACTATGTAATTTTACACTGAGTGGTCGGTAAAATTACATACCTACTTTCATCAATTATATATTTGTTTTCAAATGTATATAAATATTATTTATTAGTTGTTTAATTAAATTAATTTTTTTTATATAAACAAATTAAATAATCTGTAATAATATTTAACAATAAATTTAGCTCACTAATAACACAATATTCATAATGATCACAAAATTATGATCATTTATTTCAATCAAAGGTAAAGGTACATTTTCATAATATTTAAACTAAATTTCTGACCACGATTTTCGTTTGGTTTTACGACTATAATTTGATACTATTGTTTCTAAAAAAAATTCGAAATTTAAATTTAAATAAACTTTGGTAAGTAGGTATCTATAATGTATAGATTATAACTATATCATTTTGCCCGATATTATAAAAGTTTTTGAAGACTATTATCTCATATGATTAATACCAGTAGACAAGTTTATTATATATTTAGATCATAGCTTACACTCTGTTCTACAACATAAGATGGCAATAAAGTTAAATAAAAATATTATTATAATTTGAAATTAATTTAATAAAATTATAAAAACAAAAACCTAAATACCTATATATACCTACACAGTTTACAGTTGTTAAAAATACGTATTTATAATTGTTAAAGTTTAAAATTAATAACAAAATTAACAGTATTAAATATTACCTATGTGTATATAATTAACCGAGTTTAAAAATTACCTTTATTTAATAAAATATTAAATAAAAAATTCAAGAATTATGATTAGCCTTAACAATTAAAATGTTTACCCAAGTATATTTTAAATATAATTTAGTAGTATTCTTATGACATCGTTTAAATTTTAATAAACAATTTATGAAATTATTACTTTAGTACTTCTCAATTTTATTATAGAATTCAGATAAAACAAAAACAAGTGATAGATAAAAAAACTATCAAGTGCCCTACATAGCTGTTTTATTCTATGTGAATTTAAACACGTTTTAAAAGTTTTTAAAATATACATTTTAGTCTCTTAAGTGATTAAGCAGTGATCTTCTAGACTAGAAAAAAAGTACTAGAAGTTATAATAAAAAAAGACTTTTCGATAACCAGACAAATTTTTTTGTTTTTAAACATTTCTGAAAGAAAATTTTACCTAGTTAGTATTTTAAAACAGATATTTTTATAATAGTTTTTCATGCATGAAAAAAAACTACCAAGAATGTTGGAAAAACGGAAAAAAATACTTTCGTCAGTATCAATTATGAAATAACCATAATAATTGATACTGACGAAAGTAATTATTCCAAAAAAATGGTTCTAGAAAATTAGAAACTCATTTTTATCTATTAACTTATTTCAAGCAATATTTATGTACAATACGAATAGTGGTGGATATATTTAGAAAAATATTTTTATACAAAACGACTTTGAACGGAACTTGGTGTAGTATAAATTAATTTTAAAAAAAATGTTTATTTTATGACGTCGCCATATTATTATATAATATTTTAGTAATGGAATAGTATAATTTATTTGTCACTATCCGATTAAAATAAACATTCCGTTTTAAACGATTATCTTCCTTTACGGTTGAGAAAACTATTGGGAAAAATCAAATATGACAGCTATAGAGAGTACCATCTAAAACAAATTTCTTACCAACAAAACTCTTAACTCCAAAATTAGAACTCCTTCTATCCGAAAAAGATTTCCAGAAAATTAAAAATAAATAAATAAACATAATATTAAAATCAATGGATTCATCACTTCACTCTAAATATATAAATTAAATAATTATAGTAAAACGGCTACACTGGACAATATATAATACGATGTTGTTTTTTATCATTTGTTTTTTGACTCGTATGACTAGGATGTATTTCTAAGTTATCAGAATTGAACGATCTGATCACTACTACTATAACATCAATATGCAATATTTATATCGTAATTACTACCTATGAATTATATAATTTATTTTCAACATTTTCAACGTCGAATAAAATAACAATATAATTATACAAATAAGAATGCAATATACATTTAACAGTGCATGAAATGTCATGTATAGATGATATTGCCATAACTAATCCAATCAATTAAATGTATTTATTTTTATCGCATAATAGTTGTATATAAAAATTTTGATTGAAAATGAATGCAAAATAATAGTTTATTAGTTTGAATTAAACGCGTAAAGCTATTAACTCTTATCGATGTCATCAAAAACATGTTATGGTTTTTATTTAATGGACTGTTAAAAAACATGTGAGAGTGTGTGACGTCACATTATGTATAGCATTTTTATATAATGAAAACAAAAATTTCAGAGCTAAACACAATAATCGCGTTTAATTCATTTTTTTTTTTTTTTTTTATATAAAAATGTTTATGAACGATGATTTTTTAAAAATTTGTATTAATAGAAAAATTTTCTTTTTAATGTACGATGGACTATTTCTATACTAAATTCAAATAAAACGTTATAACATCGTACTTACCAAATAGCCATAATATAGTAAGGTGTCCAACACACGACGAACGCTATGACAATAATGATTGTCATTTTTAATGTCCTGCTTTTGGCACGTCCTAAGAATCCCAGTCGACGTACATTATCCGTACCTAGAATAACATAACGAAATATTTTGAAAAAAAAAAAAAAAAATTAATAAGTTTTCTTTATTTAACAGCTATTGAAATTCAGATAACATATGTTTAATTTTAATTTTTACTCTGTCCACTAAGATACTATAATATTATGTTCGCAAAGAACACATATCTTATTCTCACAACTAATATGTAATTGTATGTATAGGCGCAGCATAACTAAATTCTGTGATAGGGAAGAAGGCTATACATATCCAATGATATAATCGTAAATAAATTATTTGGACCATCACCTTTCCTTAACATCCTATTCATGTATTCAAAATCCATCCGTAAAAATTCCTAGTTAAAATTCTGTTGAAAAGTTTTTTTTACATTAATGTAGGTAGTTACATTAAATATTTGGTAAACATTTTAATTTTGTAACATTATTATATATTTTCCCGTTTATTTAATCATTTCTCTTATTTCCAGTAGTTTTCCTTTATGCTTAAGAAGACTGGAAAAATCGAAAAATTTCCACATTAAATTATCAACTAGAATACATTTTCTATCAATAATAGCTCTTTATGTGAAAAATTCAACTTTTTATTTTACATTTATAATAATATATAATATCAATGAATAATAATTTCTGTTTAGACAATTTCTAAAATATGATTTAAAACTTCTATACATAATATACCTAGGAATATAATATTTATATTTGTGAGAGCACCAAGTATGTCTCATTTTATCAGTCTATCTATACGAAAGACTGTAAATTTAATACATTTTTAGGGAATACATTTAAGGATCTGAATAAAAACATATAAACTCTACTAACACCAAAATTCTATCTGTAAAAATTAATGTAAGCCCCACCGATGCATTATACTTTTTTAACTTAGATGTGCAGTACCGATTAATTCCGATAACGTCACCCCAGAGTCTATAACTTCTTATATATTTATATTATTACTATTATTAGTAGTTGACTCATGACTAAACAATTATACTAATATAACTATAAATATTATAATAATTAAAAATGTATATATATAACACGCAATTTTAAAAGATATTGTGAATTGTAAAATAATGATGTCTTCTGGGTAATCACAAATAATTAATTTTAAAAAAAATATTATAAAATTTAAAAAAAAATTAAATTTTATTCAATTATTATGGATAATTCATTCTAAATCTCAATATTATAAAAGACACATATATTTTTAAAAATTACTAATATTTTTACAGGTAATAAACAAAATTAAATTGATGGAATTTATATATAGATAAGTACTTATTTACAAAAAAAAAGGTATCGGTGAAATTTACATGTAAAAAGTCACAAATTGTATGTATGTAGAATTTACATGTATCCATGTATACATTCTGTTAATTTCAATAGGAAAATACGAAGGGTAGCTTCCCAAAAATTTAAATATTCGACATAAAAATTTAATTTATACTGAAATATTACGTATAATACCTACTATATATTACCTATATATAAAAAAAATATAGTTAACTCCAAAGTTCAAACTAATTTCCATAAATTTGCAATTTAATAATAAGGTGAGTTTTTAAAAATATATGGCTTGGGCATATATTAAGGAGGGAAGTGACTGAGACAGTAAGAATAGTAATGGATATGTTGATGGAAAGAAGAGGAGAGAAAAAGATCAAAAAATAGGAGGGATATAATGGCGTAGAATAAGATTGAAGTGGGGGCAAGTGAAGAAAATGCGGGAGAAAAGGTGAAAAAGAAGAAGAAGAAGAAGAAGAATATAAAAATTCAGTTAAAATAATCTTTAAGAATTTATGTTGCACATAGGTACAATAAGTTTCAAAAAGTCGAGATGGTCTTCAGTCATTTTATATTTCAAGTAATAGGCTCCCCCCCCCTAAATATATCTCTACTAAGGTCCAAGATTAAATCGTACATCATGAATTTATCAACATAAACAATATTATGATTTCTATTTTGAGACAATGTGAAGTGTTTTTACATGTCGACAAAATTCTAAACGAAAAATAACAGAAATCTAAAGTACTTAAAAATAAATGGTTTTTATTAGGTTATTTAAATAAAAACAGATTTTTATCAATATAAAATTTAAACTATAAATTATAAAAATACCAAGAATATTAAGAACAATACTTAAAAACTGTCTGTATTTAAGATTCCTGCAGTGAATTATAAAAACTTTTTTACGTACAGTCGTCAGATATAGAAGAGGTAATGGCTATCAGTTGTCATATCATGATTATTATTGAGAAATTTGTTTATAAAAGTTTCACTTCATTGTTTCGCACAATTAACTTAAGGCTGTGGAAATAAAAATCAAATAATAGTTGTATATAATTATAGAAAAAAAAAAATATATGCATCGCGCTCTCCTCGCCCTCGGTCAATCGATCGGAAAATATGAACTTGGTTTGAGAGAGAATAATTATTATATTAAGCGATATCATGGAATTAAAATTTATTTATTTATTCAAAGGTTTTAACACATAGTTTTCAAAGTACTGTGACAATTTAACTTAAATTGATACGTTGCCATAGTTAGTAGTTGATAGTTATGAGAAACAATTTTGATTTGAAAATGTTGTTATTCATAGTTATTAGAGAGAGATAGAAAACGGGAAATCCAGCACGTTCAAAAAGTAGATTTTTCCTAATGTCCGTCTGTCTGTCCACACAATTCGTTGCAATGGTTACGAATATAAGTACGGGTAATCTGTATTCGTTTTGTTAATTTTATATTTATATACATAAATATAGTAGGTTAAAGAAATCGTTTTAAAATTGTTTATAGAATTATATTAAAATAAGATTAGAAACCATAAATTTAGCATTCAAGCAAGGCTTTCCAAACTCGTTTTTTTTTTTAAATTTAGTAGGTATAGAATTGGGTATAAAACATTATTTAAATAGATGTAAATTAATTTCAATTTATTTCGAATTAGTTATATTTACAACGAAAGTTGATAAACATTATAAACTATCGAGTTTAAGTCAGAGAGATGAATGATAGTAAATTTAAATATTATATTATGACATGAGAAAGGTGTTTGTAAAGAACTATCAGTATAATAGTACATAAACCTAATAGTATAAGCATTAAGATTGTCTGTTTATCCTTACAACTCGTTGCTAAGTTTCACTGAAAAAATAAATAAATAAAACGCCGGTAATAAAATTTGAAAACTCGACGTTTCATTTTATTTAAACTTTAAAGGAAATGAATACATTAAGTTTAGAGATTGATTAAAATTTTAAGAAGACGCTACACTAACATATATTTGTAGTGAAATAGTACTTTTTAAATTCAAATTCTACTAATCCTACTAAGACATAATAATTACACACCCTTTAAAATATGAAAACTTTTTGATGCTCTGTTAAAATTAGATGTTCAAAATATTGTTTTAATTTTTATATTTTACATAATTGAATATTTATCAAATACACCCTTCTACTATGCTCTTTTTTTTATTTGTAATACGGTTTTTAAAAATCGGCTTTCAAAAAAACTTAGTTTAACGTCTCATCTTTTTAAAGTTAATCGGCATTTGAATTGTGTAAACATGTTTTTTCAATAAATATCGTAATTACATAACAACAAAAAATGGTACGGACACAGATCTATTTTTGAATTCCTTTTAAAATATATTTAAATATTTTAAATTTATTTAATTTTAATTTTTTTTTTTTAATAGCAAAATAATTGCCTTTATAAAACCCTTTAAAAATTGAGTGTGTATCGTCTTATTATATTATTACTATTTCTTTATTATTTTAGTACACTAGAACATTTTCATAATTTTAGGTTTATACATCATTAATAAATATACATTATTATATTATATTGAATTATCGTAGTCACAGCTACTACAGTTGAACAATTTATTTCTAAATATTCTAAATTATTTTTGATAGATCCAATAAAATATAATAAAATAATATTAATCCACTGCTCAATATCGTCATGTTGGTTATCGAAATCGATGATTGACAAGTAAAAAGCTATTATATTACTGGCGTGGTCATAGTACATTTTTATAAATTTTTAAGCACTCAAACATCAATGTGACAATGTTCAGGGAATCGCATAATTTTGTAAGATCATTTTCTTTATTTATTATACTATTAAAATCCTCGTACTATAATGATAACTAGAGCATAGATTGTCTGAAAAAGGATTCTACTCATAGACATCTGCAGTGTTCCTGTTAACTAATACTAGCTTCCTAATAATTATACTAGTAATATTAGTATGCCATTTAAGTCCTTAGGTTTCGCTATAATTTGTCACTGTGTCTCCATTGCAGCCAGCCGCTCGGGTAAATAATGGAACCCCCGGAGTGCTTAGATTTATAACACAAAATTTGATTTTGAAGTTTTTAACTATTTTTGGACCCACCCAGAGACCGTCGCTCGTACAATTCAAATCGAAAATTTCTCATTATAGATAAATGTCATAAAATTTAAGGCTATCGTTTGAACACTAGCTAACTGCAGGGAATCCACTGAAGTTCGAGTGCTGTAAAGGAATTTTGTTATAGTTCCATTTTACAAGTCCTTTCTATAGGATACTATATAATAACTGAATACTAACTAATCGGAGAATGTCGGTCCTGTGTCCCCTGTTTCCATAAGGGAAATGATTGGCCGCGAATACTGGCAGGGATTACCCTTTACGGTTTCCCATTAGGGTGCGCGTCCCTAATCGTTTTGATATTATCAATCGTATGACTCACCTTGGCCGCAAATCGATTCTCTGGATCTTCTATAAATTTCGATGATGATGGAAGCGTAGCAGAATAGTATAACGATTAGAGGCAACCAGTACATCATGAACATGCCGAAATATAAGTAAGCCAACTCGTGCAATTTGGACGGAAAAGCGTTATATGTGACGCACTGTTCGTACCAGGTGGCATTAGGATGTCGTTCCACGTGAAAAATGTAACTCTACGGTGTAAATAAAGCAAAAATTAAATAAATAAAAAATTGTTTTTGTTAACACGTTAATAATATATAATTTAAACAAAAACTATTTATTATAGTAGTGTACACAATATGAGTGTGTATCATCATAATGGCGTGAAATTCATATTAGATAAATGTACCGTGTGCGTGTATATATAATACAATTATTTTATTTTGCTCATATCGAACTAAAAAAATTATTTATGTGATAGGTACTACGTACAATGTACGTTTAACGTTTAACATGTACAATTGTACGTACGTTATATTTTAACAATATACAGAAATAGGTACATCATTTTCAAAACGTATTATCATACGTTCAACCATTAGTATATTCGATCCCGGTTGTGGTTTCAGAAAACGAATTAATTCATATATAGAGGTACCTAGGTATGTAACAAAAAGAAAAAAAAAAAACCTAAAATGTATATTTCATAAACCTATACTTACCCGGATAACGTCTACGTGATTTTTTAAATTATATTGACTTTCAATAGGTATATGTGTAATAAAGTACTTTTATTAATCGTTTTCTTTGATTATTAATAAAAACGATATTTATTTGGATTTTTAATATTGCGATAGATTTCATTTAAAAAAATAATAAAATATCGAAATTTATTGATGTACACCGTACAGTTTTATCAACCAACTCGAACATTATAACGATCATTTAATGAAACGCGTAATTATATATACCTGCGGTAAACTACAAATGACCGACGCAATCCAAGCCACCGCAATCATAAGCTTTCCTCTGCGGTCCATCTGATATAGTCTCATCGGCTGCAAGACTGCCAAGTATCTGAAAAATGGTGGTAAAATGTACTATTTAAAACAATCGCACCGTTAACTTTGTTTTTTCACAATGAAATATTATGCATTTGTACACATTTACAATCTAAAATCACACACCGCATATTACCATATATATGTATACTCGTATATATGTTCAATAAAAAAAATGACCATGATTTGGAAGACTATCATCCCAGAATAGTCTCGGTCACACGGGTGAAATTCTTATTAAACTATAAGATGACTTAGTTCACTTAGTCTGATTGCACGCGGGGAGTGTTTTAACGAAAGGGTACGTGTTATAGGGTTAACATTTACGATAATTTTTTTAAAAGTCATTAACGAATTTTCCGATTTAAAAAAAAAAACCGATTGGGTATACTGACCCCAACTCCCGCATCCTTTAAATCGAGACCTGATCGAATGTCCAAAAGACGTACGTGGATATTATAATCAAAGAAATGTGGTCAATATGGTTTGAACGGAGATTTGAAAAAAAAATCACGTCTGTTTCTATTAAGTAGGTATGTAATTATTTTTGACTTACAGACTAATTTATATGGTATAGTTTTAGCTTATTATTTATTACATTGCAGAGGGGCGTTTATAATGATCGCGGTAAACATATCGACTAGACTGAATGTCGGGTATAGTATAGCAAAAATGTAATAAATAATCATAATAATAATAAAATAATAATTATTGGTCCAAAATAAGGAGCAGACAATTATCACAATAAAGATATTTATAAAATGTAGTCTCGTGTTATAAAAATATAAATTCACAATTATCAAATAATGGAATATAAAATGTCAGTCTGTCTGTTTATATAAAATATTTAAAACTTCAAAATCACTATATATATAGTGTTGTGACTTCTGTAAATCTTTATTATAGTAATTCGTCTTATTTCTAGAAAGTTTGAGAATTATGGTATGTCAACAGGAAACCAATATAATATAATATACACACATATATATAGCTTTAGGTGTACATTTCATCCCGTCACAAAATCTAAAAGTCTTAACTATAAGTACAAATATATATTATAAATACAGTTTACTGGGAAGTTTAATACAAAATATATTTTCATATAATATTCTCCTTTTTCCCAAAGCATTAGTCGTGAATTTATTACCAGTCTGTGGATATAGAATACGGTAAAAAAATAGTACGTACCTATATTTGACATTTGTAGAAAGTGAATGAAAAAAAAAAAGCCAGTCAGTAGGTGATGGAAGCATTTCGCTCATTAGGTAAAATTATGTGATGGTATATATTGAATGACAATTTTTAAGCCATGATGATAAAACATTTCTTTCGATAAAAATATTCTAAGCGAAACTTCGGTGTATATAACATGACTATTAATATCGGTAGTAACTAAAATTAACTCTTTTATGGCGAATAACTTCAAAATTAAAAATTTCTATATATATATATACATATAAATAAATATAAATTTTGGGTCTACGGACCCATTTTTTTCCCGATATTTGAACACATTTTCATAGAAAAATACATGTTGAAAAATTTAAATGGCTATTAAAATAATTTATGTACCGATTTTAAACATTTTTTGAATATAGTTAGAATGACGAATTTTTACCATTGTATTAAAAGATCTTAAAACCTCAAATTAACCCTTTACGAAAAATGATCAATATTTAATATTGCTATATTAAATATTGATGGTTTTATACTATATATTACTATATATTCGCAAAATTTGGGAAACAAATATTTAAAAAAACGTTTACGTTTATTCTGTATTTAATTACATTTTTTGTAAACATTTCAAGACTTTATGACCATTATTTACGAAATTACGACGAAAAAAACCATATTAAATTTTAACGAAATCGTGCTTTTATTGTTTTTCCTTAATTTTTTGACTGTTTTTTTCTTAAGAATTTATCGAAAAATTACCTCTCTAAAGAACTAACCTAGATGCAATTTGTTATCGGAAAATCGTGCTGCTTTTAATGATCGGAGCACTCTTTCTCATAGAAATTTTGATACAAAAATAAAACTAAAAAAAATCATATTAATATAAAACCGATACAATATTCCTAGCTTCACTCTGAAATCTTTAAAATCTAAAATATTTAATAAACTTATATGTACTTAAGAGATACTATAAGTAATCTAATAAGACTCTTGGCCTTAAAAATATATAATATAATGACATCATATATCATGATGTATATTATGATATATATATGTCATGATATGGCATAGACGATAACATAAAGTTCTTGATTTTAGTACTTATAGTATCATCTTCCCGTGTGGAAATATACGTTTTACCAACATTGTATTTACGCTGACATTGATTTATCAAAATAAAATATTTATTCTAGACATTATTTTAATTAAAGCCTTTTTTTCGTACTATTCAACTTTTTATACACAATTATGATACCTTATTGTTCATAAGCTATTTAAATTATTTTTTCTTTTGGTAATGTAATTAATCATTATGGGAATTAAACCTTCACCGATAATGACCTATAATGTCCGACGTAGGTCGTGCATAGGTACCGTGCTAAATAGTGACTTTTTTCAATTATTTAGTCCCGATATTTATCATATTATGTACTCTATAGTAAATAGTAAACGACAGCCAAATATAAAAAGAATCATATACAAAATATTAAATCCAAAATGTTAGATGGCTATTGTCTTAATTTTTAGTCATAATAATGTAAACTAATTTAATTTAGTGCAATATACATTATATTGTGTTAAAAATTGTTTTTAATGTTTTTTTTTTTAAGTATTTTTCTATTTTGAGTTTAGTAAGTTTTTATATTTTTTTCTACTAAATTAATATTTGATAATACACAATGGAGTTATATGCAACCAGAATTGGATCGTACTTTTTCTAAGGTCAGAGATTAATTTGGTTTTTCGTTAATATAAATCTAATGTTCTAAAATAGTGCTATTCTTATATTTTATCATAACTTCAATTCATTTTCTATGATTGAGGTAGTCGACGTCTATATTATTGAATATTTATAAAAATAACTGTGTGTATTATAAAAATTGGCCATCGAATATGTCTTTTTAGATTGATAATGCTAAAAATATTATAAACTCTATGAAAATAAAATAAATAAAAATGCCACACACCTGTCAACGCTGATACAAATCAATATGAAACTAGAAAGATATAATCCAAAAATTCGGAAGAATGACATAATGCGGCAAAGTGGATCACCGAGCACCCATTGTACAGTCCATGCCCATGTTATTTCCAACGGCATCATCAAAAATGTCACCTAAAAAAAAAAAAAATTAAATTACAAAATACATATAAAAAAAAAATCAATTCAATTACCATATTAGAGTATTCCGATATTGTAAAATATTCCGGCAATATAAATGTGCCAAATTTACAATAAACAAGTTTGGTGCACACAAATTTAGAAAAAAATGTCCTATCTACCAAATTTGTAGAAAAACTAATTATAAATTATTGTAATAAAAAACATAACCTCTAAAATTATTTAACTTTTTCAAAGTACTCGTTGTGTTCAAATCAAAATCTAAATATGAAAAATAACTGGTTAAAAAGCTCTTATGAATATTTTGGAAAATATATAGAAATCTTCTATATACATTATATTCTTCTTAATCGTTGTTCGATTTCGAACGTCGTGACTTTCATGAAAATACATTATTCCGCTTGGATAAATTTCTCCAGAATTCCCTGTGTTCCGGATGCTTTCTGATATTGACAATTGTATGAGGGTTTTAATATGGTCTATACAGCGAATATATTGTATATACACAATAAAAAATTTTAAAATATTATGGGCATGTAATGAAATTTGTATTAGTAAACCTTAAATATTTTCTTAAAAATTATTTATACAATATTACGAAATCGTATTTTTATGATCTCAGTGTTTTGATATTTAAGGAACAATCAAACTGTAATTGTATAACATTAGGTATAATAGTTTTTTTTTTTTTTTTATAATTTCTCTATTTATTTTTGTCTTTATTGAAAAACCAGTACCATTTATAGGAAATTTGTATATGGAAAAAAACTTGATTACCATAGCAATTTATATTTTTAATACTATTTAATTTATCAATGTATAAATTAAGTACAAAAGTATTGGTAGTAAACAAAATTTTAGAAAAAATTAAAAATTACCGGGGAATAAGTTGTAGCTAGTAAATAGACGAAACCAACATTTTACTCTGTAAAATAACCATTTTTTTATTAATTACTACCTTTTTTTGGCATGAAATATATTTATTTTTGTTCATCTCGTCTATAGTTTCACTTGGATACGTTTACAAAGTTTTTAGCGAAATATATAGTCCCTGAACAAGTATGTAATGGTATTTTTACTTAAAGCATGATTCACACGTGTCAAAACATTGTCGAAACAATTAATTTCAATATTTATTATGCGAACACCTGTTTCAGTGTAACTGAATAGTCAGAAATTGTTTTCACCTTGGGTAATTTTTATGGATCAGTGTAGGTACTGTTAAATAATAAATATCTTCATTTTGAATAAACCGTGTGACGATGTGTTCAGTAAAAAGTATAATCAAAAGATATTAATCGGTCTAAATGATAAATCTTACACGTTAAAGTTTTTACTTGAGACTATAGGTCTACTTAAATCTACTCTTAATACATTTAAGAAGATCAATACAAAGATCAAAAACTAAAATTTTGGATTCTGTAATAATTTCGAAAAGGATAATTTGATATATTAAGTGTAATATATACATATTATAATGTATATACTTCATTAATAAGTAAGTGTATAACAAAAACGTAAAATTCTTTTAACTACCGTGTCAAATATTATTTATATAACTATTGTTCAATTCTGTTCTATATTTTTTAGACTGCGTTAACGATTTTTTACTTAGTCTAAACTATGGTATATACAGAGGTATTTATTTATTTAAATATAGTATGTATATACCTATTGATACGTATCTATACTTCATAAAAACTGATCGAAACATCAGCTGAGTTGGGTTATGGACACCTGTGACATATTTTACAGGTAGTGCGCTAATTGGGTTTGAATGTAAAAATAAACCCTCCCCCGTTGCCCTTCTCGTTTTACACATTTATAACTGTCATACAAGTACAAATACATACTGTAACGATACGCGTTACGACATCGTGTGTCTCTATGACAGAACACGGGAATTTCTGCTGTGTAGCAGCACATACTATATTATTATATACTAGACGCCGACTAAGGTTTTTAAGATTGGGGCCGTGCATACAGTGGCATTTAATTTTTTTTTTGGGGGGGGGGGGAGAAGCCAAAAAAAAATCCAGTTGATAACTTTTTTTTGCTATTAATAATAATTAAAGTGATAACTTTATACTATGGGGCATAGGTAATATATCCTTTTTATCAGTGTCATAGATAACCACAATAAGCTTAGTCCGTACTTTAGTGTGACAATTGTAAAATGAATGTATATTATATAAAAGGAACATTTTTTTTAGAAATTTGGGCGGCCATGGCCCCTTGTCCTCCCCCCCTCCCCCACTAAAGCCGCCACTGTGTGCACGTGAGTGGACTCCGGCCAGAAACACACGAGTGGTGACAAAAAATTCAGTGGTGACGAAATGAATGAAAGTGACGGAACGTGTGAGAAACGGATGGCCAGCGGAGACACGATGAGTGTCGACGGCAAACATGTAGTACGTAAGTTAATTTAAGATTAGTATAGGAAATAAAATACAAAATAATAATATAATAATTAATAGTTGCAGTTAATATCGAATATAATCCTGTGTCCGACACAACAGTTTTATAGTAATACCGAGGCTGGCTCCTCGGCCTTGTAAAAATATGGGTAATAGTCGGTTAGGAAGAGTGATACTAGCGGGAGCTAGACAAACTCCGGACAGACGCTAGTCGTCGAGGAGAGTGTACTACAACACGTACATAACAAAGTAAAATAACATACAATTTGTACAAATTGTTGTGAAATACGATTCGAATATTGTATATAGTTGTATTATTATTTAAAAAAAACTTTCATGTATAATAGACAACAATACGAAATCAAAACGATTTATTTGCCTATTTGATTATTCTTGTACGTATTGACTGAATATAGATAGTATCTGTATAGGTATACTACCCGAAAAATAGGAACTTTTTTGTTCGTTCAAAATAAAATTCAATCAGTTGACCAAATTAAAAACACACTGTAGATAGCTATATTATATCTGAGGCCTCCAAATTTTAGAATTGCCCGAGTACATTTTTAGAACTGCCACTGCCTATATATATATATTTCAATATAAATTTTGACGTGTTCTATACCTCTTTTATATTTTTAATATAAACCCCCTTAATATTATAACATGTTCTTGGTAGTAATTCACGAGAATTCGTGACATGATGAAAATTAAACTATATGTACCAATACTATTGGAAGAAGAAAAAAATAATAGTTTGAAACGTGTGAACATATTGTACATTTTATGTTTGGTATAAAAAAAAAGAAGAAATTGTCAAGTATGACTATATATATATATATGTGTACAAATTTAACAATTTACATACCTGTATTATTATTTTACAAATTTACAAAAATTCCTTACCTTTTATGATTTTAATACGATATTAAACTTAACCATAGTGATATGCACTTTATACATATATATATATATATATATATATATACACATTTCACATACATTTTGTATTTTTTTATATATAACATTTTAATGTCAGCCATAAATCAGTATTATTATCAAAATAAATCATAAAAGGTCACCACATCCGTATTTGTAATCGACAATATACGTTCAGTAAAAATCTGTATAGACTTGTCATTTATAATAAATACTTATTTATTATTACTATTATTATTTTTTATTCAACATATACGATTTATATCTTTTGACACAATAGGTGTATGATAACAGTAAATAATAACACGAGAAAAAAAAATTCTAGCAGTGATAAAAGAAGCCAACCGTGGGTGATTGATATTCCACGTACGCATTTATTTAATGAGCACATATATATATATTATATTATTTAAACTCTATACATGCAAATGGCATTTATTTATTCTAGTAGGATGTCATGACAACATTTACATTTCAGGAGTCTTGGAGAGCTACCAGGAATTGTGTCACAGAGATAACACATCGAATCAGTGGATTTGAGTGCCTAGATAAACGATTTTTAGAACTCGCCGATCCTCTCCTCATTGGATAAGTACCATCAGTGTATACCTAATATTATTATTATTTTATTATACTTAAAAAATATGTGTAATGTCCATAAATTGAAAAATATTTGTGTCAAAATGGATCATCACCATGATGCACCGTAAACCATCATCTGCCACCTGAAGATTTTTGGATTGTGAACAGATCAAGGGATATGTTTTGAATTTTCAAACATGTGCGCGCTTATGTTTTATTTTTCGCAGTCGGAAAAGAAAACTTTTTTGGGGTACCTAATTAAAATAATCCCAATAACGTAATATATATAATATAATATATTACGGTTCTATAAATAAATAAATCGATCAATTTTCATTATTAAAATCTATATTATACTGTTGCTGTAAACGCCATACGAAAAATTAAATAAAATAATTAATCGATCGTGAATAATATGAGATAACAATTGATTTTCTAATCGAACAATTGCCAAGGTAACGATTTTCCGAATTCCAAATTATAAAGTCGGACGAACCAACACAATATGTAGAGTTATAGGATTCTATACTTTGCATACGCATCTAAGCAAGAAGAAAATATCTGTACGTATGGTCGTTTTGAGAATGTATAATAATATAAGAAATTACGTTGAATTTAAAAAAAAAAAAAAATGGTGTTTTATATCGAATTAAAGCCCATTTTTTGGAACATAATTAGCACACGAAAGTGAGACATAATGATGTATTACTCGTATTAAAGAAAATATAGTGAATAGAGTATATTACATCAGCGTTACCTACCATTTTCAATTTGATAAAAAGAGCGTAAGATGACTATTATTATTATGTCCTCTTTACTAGATAATATACTCAAAATATACGCCTTATAGTTTATTTATGGCTTATATCGTGACTTACGCCGTTTGTAGCATGATTATGGCTAATATATAATGTAAATCATTATGAAATCTATGTCTTGAAAAGTTACGTAAATAAGTATTAAAGTATTATCTTATATAATATGTAATATTGAAATATTTAAATAATTTTATAAATCTTCTTATATTTGCTATTATACTTAAAACTCATTTTATTACTCCTTGGTGGACTTATCGTGGACTTTAGTATGAAAAGATTTCATCTCGTATTTTTAAAATCGTTTTGAGTACCTACACATTTAATTAAATTTTTTTTTACTTATCCTATTGAAACACAATGAATACGAAATCGCATATAAAACGAAATATGTTTGAATACAATCCATTTTTAGTTAGAATTTATGTAACCATTATTTAGTTATTTACAATAGAAGTAAAAAAAAAAAAAGCGGGAAGCACTCTGCACGTTGAATAGGATAATGCTGACGGACATTTTGAATTTGAAAACAAAGATAAATAATTTCTTTCTAATAAAAAAAAACCATTTTGAGAGAAACTCCGGTGGATATTCTTGACAATTACTGTAGATTGTAAGTACTAATAATATATTCGAAATATTTTAAAATACTTTTTTCCGGTCGAATTTTTAAATTTCGTTAAATTAATGCACGACTAACGTTATATTACATTTTTTCTGGTCTTTTTAAGACCGGAAAGTCTTTAAGTCTTAAGACTTAAAAACCTCAAAATCTAAAATGTCTATAATAGCCCAAAATTGATGTGCTAATATACGTATTTGGTGAAAATTTTAAGTTGACAGATCCATTATTTCCCCAAAATACGAACACATTTCATATCAATATATCTAAAAAATTAAATGGGTATTCAACAAATAATTTTTAATGGCTATTAAAAAATATTCTACATACTGATTTTTATAATTTTATGTATGTAGCTAGAATGGAGTACTTTTAACACTGTATTGAATTTTTAGGTCTTAAATACTAAAATTCAGTCTATTATGAATTAAATGTTTCAAATTTTAATATTGTTTTAAATAGCCTAAAATTAAGTAATAGTTTGCGAAAATTATTTGTATTATCATTTTACGTAGGTATATACGTTTGTGGTCAAAATTTCATGACTCTTGCATCAATATTTTCAGAGTTACCTATAAAAAATTTTACCACGATTGTATTTTCTAATTTTTATGCTAGTTTTTTGATAGCGTTTTTTTATCGATAAAAAAAATTTAAAAATTCGAAAAATGACCTTTCTAAAGTACCAACTAGATGAAATTTGCTACCGGACCGGGTAAGCTTATCAAGATCGGAGTACTCCTTCTGGTAAAAATTATGTACACAGTCATGAAAAAAAAAATTAATTAAAAAAAACACATCATTGTAAAATCAATATATTCCTCGCTTTACTCAGAATCTAAAAAAATTAAACCTTTTCATACTCCTGTATGTACTATTTTATCGAACACAAATTTTTATACAATAACAATAACATTCATTACATGATTAGGTTCTATTATGTGCAAATAAAATTAATGGATAATTGAATATTTAATAAATATAACCTTTTAATTCTGTGTAATTCATTCAATAATGCACTTGGAGACTTTATTTTTAGGTACGAAAATAGGTCATTTTTTTCCTTTTATTTTAGACTATTTATGTAAAAAATTAATTTTACTACATAATTATTAGGTTTGCTTTAGTATATAGGTTAATTAAAATTTTTAGAATTTTTCATTGGGACACCCTAAGATTTCATTTAAATATATACATAAGAAATGTATATAAAATTTGTTGAGTTTAAAAGGCGCCACAAGAGGGTTTAAATTTTGCTTATAGAATTTTTCACAGTTTTCAAACGAAATAATATAATTACAATAAAAAACCTATAAGATGATAGAGTGCATGGAAGTTATGGGTTTGGAAAAATGAATGAGGTTGCAGAATAATACTTGACTTCGCATCAGCGTAAGAGTTATCAGTTGTGAACACTTATTTTAGGAAGAGAGAAGAGCACTATATAACCTATAAGAGTAGAGGAAACAAATTACAAATTGATTATTTTATTATTTTATGTTTAAAACAGTGTAAGGACTGTAAGGTAATCCCGGATGAATGTGTAACAACACAACATAGTTTAATGACTATGGATATTTAATGTAGAAAAAAGAGGGTGTACAAAAAGAAAAATATAGATAAGGAATTAGGTGATAAAGACTTCAGGTGAAAATAAAAGAATATATACAAAAAAGCTGATCGAGACAGGGGTATGGGGCATTGAAAGGAATATACACGAAATGTGGGAAAAGTCAGCAGAGGATATATTAAGAGGATTGCTAAGAAAAATCGTTGGCAAGAGTGGAGACGTTATGCCAGAAGATAAGCAAATATGATGGTGAGCCGAGAAAGTGCAGGAGAAAATATCGAAGAAAAGAAATGGCAGAAACCAGAGAGAAGAAGTTTTTTAGTAAACATTTTTTTTTTTTTTTTTTTTTTTGTTTTATTTTAATTTTAAAATTTTACAGATTTCAATTACAAATTTTAGGCTTTCAAATGAACATATTATGTCGAAAAATGTCTGCGCTCGAGCACAGTAAACATTCTCATTCGTCTTTCATATTTTATATACGATTTGACTGCGATTGCAAAGAGAGACGTTTTAGCTATATAGAGATTTTTAACAAATATCGTGATAACACGCAATAATAAAAAAAAATGGTACCTACTGATATATATATATACGACTATTTTAAATTACTTTTAAAATATAATTTAATATTAACGAATTGTCGGATTTTCAATTTTTTTTTTGGTTTTTTTTTTTTAATACAATTTCATAAAAAGTGCCCCAGTACAGAACAAATAGCGTCCTCTTATGATCTCCTTATATGCTCTTATGACCGGTCGTTTACCCCGGATGAACTTGAACAAAACGTGTTTATTTACAAAAAAAAAAAAGAAATGAAAGTGTGGAACGCGCTAAAGGTACGGTTTGGCTATAGCGACCGCGACTGCGACTGAAAATTAAAGTGTTTTCTTTAGAGCGACAGCGACTGCTGTCTAAATGACAAATTCGGCAACGGTGATAATGAATATAAAAATATATAAAATGTTTACTGTTTGATATGCGTTATCATACTTTTTCGAGGCAGGTTGCGCACTTTACACTATGATAAACCCAAATAATCTATTTATAACCTGAACAGTTGCTGAGCGACCGCGATTTGACTCAAGCCGAGTTCACACTACACCGTGTCGTGTCGTGTCATAAGAAATAGTTTGCTGTGATTGGTTGTACCATATGTTTAGAGAATGGTATACCGTAAGGTATGTCGTGTGTTTTTCACTCGTTAACACTATGACCAAAATATACCAAGAAGTTGAATATAGTCAACTTTTGGACGTGTGATTACCTAATGGTTATAGAATCCCGCCAATTTCGGTGTTCATATCATATAAATCATAATAATTCATTATATGCATTCATTATAAATAAATATGCCAAACATATAGTAAGTAAATACTTACCATTTACATTAAATTTCAAATTTGACAAAATGTAAAATACCTTCTCTTAGTGTTGTAACGTTTTTCCTCTTCGGCTAAATACAATAAGCAAGACACATATTTGTCTCCGGTAATTACACTTGTTGTAGGTTGTACTCGTTTATATTATATTCATACAACTTCCGTTTAACTTGTGGATTCATTTTAATTTGAAAATTTGACTTTAATTATGAAAGCAGAAAAACTATTTATTTCGTTTACATATCATAATGAATCACCAGAAACGAAATACGAAAAAATAGCGAGGGAACAAAATTTGATAATAGCTAACCGCTACGGTTGAACGGATGTTCTACTTTGGTATACGGAAATTATAGCGGCACAAAAACAACAATCACACGACACGACACGGTGTAGTGTGAACCCAGCTTCGGACGTTTGCAGTCGATATTTGTGTCGCGGCGACCGGTCCAAAGTCGCCGGTCGCGGTCGCTATAGCCAAGAGAGATAGCAATATAAAATGGCCATCTTCCATCCTACTCGGCAAGAAATATATTTTTGTTCCGTGAATTAATGATTGCCGTCTTGAAGAACATATCACGAAATAAGAAAAACAAATGATTCGATAAAAACACGGCAAAAACTGACTAAAATGATTGCATTTTCGAAATGATTAAGGCGGCTCTCTGCTTCATCAATTTTTCATCAAAACGACCTAAGCGACTGACAAATTTTAAGGTACTTATATTCGTTCGATTTAAAAAATGTAAAGATGTTTGAATTGGTGAACAAGTTTACT
>JAIPRL010000996.1:0-13989 GCA_025469235.1 Pemphigus obesinymphae | reverse complement strand
CGTGCGTAATATTATGTTTAGCCGGCCCGTCGCTGTCCACCACGGTAATTATTTTTGTTATCGCTATTTATGCGGCGCTTACACACACTAATATTAATTTACACACGCACACACATACACGGCATTTGCACATTGTTCAAAAATCGCCTATACAATAACCCCTTAAAACACGCCCGCAGAGAGCCGCCTTAACAGAAAACAATAAATAACTTTTACGACAATTATTGACTCGTGTAATTAATTATACCTACCATACCAATATAATTTTTAAACATATAATATAAAATATAAAATGTTTAATCTCTTACCCACTTTATTATCAATAATATTTTGTTATCTATGGCCTATCCGTTGTGTATTGCGTGTATCAAACGGGCTGTGTATCATCAAACGGTTTGGACACTTACCAGCAGATCGGCGATGGCCAGGTGCATGAGCATCGCGTGTATCCGGGTGCCGGCCTTGCGCCTGCGCTTCAGGATAATGGTGAGCACGGTAATGTTGCCGATGGCCGAGACCACCATGAGTATGCTGTACGTGACTATGGCGACCACGTGGCCCTCGTTGAACCGCATGTCGTGCGGCAGATTGGACTCGTCGAACACGGACGCGTTGGTCACGTTGTCCACCACGCCCGGCCACGTCCGGACGGCCGGCGAACCGGCCGCCACGCCCTTGGTGACCGACTGCAACACCGTGTTCGCGTCCGAGTCCATCACTTCCATGACGGCCGGCCGTCTGTCTACGGGCGGTGGACGGTGCGGCGGGTATTTTTTTTTTTTTTTTTTTTTTTTGTCGCGGGGACGCGGCAGATATATGCCTAACCTGCGCACGCGGCAGACACGACGCACGCACCTCCCCCGGTTAGGTTAGCAGCGGTGCTCGGCGTCCGTCATCGTCGCCGCCAACGTCCGTCCGACGTCTCGTCTTCCACCGGGTTCGGACAATATATGCACCTCTGCACCTGAAACACGATCGTATTATAACGTATCATCATCATCATCATCATCATCATCATCATCATATTATATATGATTATATTATATATTATCATAATATGCCGCAGGATAAGCAAACACGGTGGTGGGCAGGAGAAGTACAGGAGATAATATCAAAGAAAAAAATACAGTTTAAGAAATGGCAGAAAAAAACAGAGAGAGGGAGGATTGGGTAGAGTATAACAAATTTTTGCTGATGGCTTTTCTAGTCACCTGAATAGTGACTTAAGTTCTTCTTGCGGTTCTGTTACCAGTACCAGGTCATCTGCGTATGCCAGTAGTTATTATTATATTCTTACATAATTTCTTAATATAATAAGTACTATAATAAACAATAATAAGTAAATTATATAATTAATTAATAATTAATATTATGTCTTAAGCTGCAAATAATGTCGTACGCGCTGTAATTGATTGGGCTGAATTGTCGTATGCGCTGATTTGTCGGTGCTTAAATGTAGTGAGCTCAAATTGCTGCGCTCAATATTGACGGTACACCATTTTATATATACGTTTCGTATAATCGTATCCACGAGTACGGGAATATTATTATAATAGAGAGTTTCTGCGACCCGTAATTTTGTTTCCCGTGTACTTACGAGAAAAAAATCACGTGACCGCAGTAGTGCGCGTGCGCGGTATTCCCGAGACGCGTTTGTTGCCGCCGTTCACGTGCACGAGAACGACTGGAGTTTCTCGTGATATGTCTACGAGAACGACTGGAGTTTCTCGTGTATATGTCTACGAGAACGACTGGAGTTTCTTGTGCATAAGTCTACGAGAACGACGACCGTAATATTTTATAAACGTCATATAATTTACATATTTCGGGGGTAGGTTTTTTACTCTTCCAAAGGTTTCAATATGGTCTGATGGGGGTAATATGCGTATATAGTATCAAAACAACAATATCGCACATCAAGTCAGAACAAAAATCGTTTATGCAGTATTTAAATAATAAATGAAAAAATTAATCATAGACAAGTACATTACTAAAACAGTGGAACGAATAAAACGGTTTACAAACAGTATACCTACTAAAATATTGTGATAGTACATTTTGTGATAACAAAAATTTAACACGTGTTTACGTTTCTCGTATACGGGTAGCAGAAACTCTCTATTATACCCGTCGATGGCTCCACAACAAACGGGTACGTATAAGCAGGGACGTAGTGGAGGGTGTACGGAAGTATAATATGACGTGCACACACTTCTCAAATTTTTCGTCAACGCGTATAGCCAAACTTTTTTTATTCGATACGACGTACGTATACTATCTATCACTACAATATCAAACAATATTATCGTTTACGGTCTACTAACAAATTCGCATTACTCGTTTAATAAAAAGTTTAGTTTAAGTCCCTCGGAGCTGTAGCGTATGGCCGCTGAAAAATTTACGACCACATCACTGGGTATAACAAGCGACGGTACTTTGGGTCTAAGCGACCTAGCACACTCTACCGGACAGAAGGGGACTTGAGTGCAATCTAAATAATATACGACTGTGGCACCGATCATCGTGACCATTTTATATAACGAACAATCGAATTCTTTAATTTGGAATAAAAACGATACTCACGTTACATCCATATAATACGGGCCTGAGCGGACACGTTTAGGACACGTCTAAACGCCAATGGTGAAAAGAAAATGTTGTCGGAGTTTTAAATGTAAAACGACATAAAAACCAGTCCCTAAAATATTATGATTTTCGTACAACACATTTAATCCATATTTTCCTTTGAATTTATTTTATCATCGTCGTTATAATGTATAAAAATGTAGAATTTTAGAATTTAAAATTTTATTAACACAGTTGCTAATTTCGTACTATACACACAATTTTAGAGGCTGATAAAAACGTTTTTTACTCTCCCGAGAACCTTAAAAATGTCGCCTATCCCCTTTCGTCGCGGAGCTACAGATATATACAGATATGTTGTCTACGAATAAACGTATACGAAAACAAAACGAGCCGGTTATAACTAGTCGCGTTTAAAAATTAAAACGTGTCTATAAATGCAACACAATGCGTAATTTTATAATATAATACATTAAAATCAATTGGTTCCCTAATATTCTGCTATTTGTCTTTTACCACCCGATACAAATATATAGATAATGTATAGACACGCCATTCCGTTATCTAAATTCAAGATACAGATATTGTCTGAACGTTTGTATCGTTTTGCAATATAAATGACCAGTGGTGTCTAAATTACATAATACCATAAAAAAAATTCATTTTTGAATGGCTAAAAATTACGAAAATTGTTTAATAAATTCAAAACTATGAAAAATAATAGTTCCATCAGTAAACCCCCTGAAGCATTTTGCAGTGTTATAAATCCATGTCCTAGAATTTGGATCACGCCTCGTGCCAAGAAAACAAACATAACATCGCGTGAGGTATTTACAAATACGATTCACTAATATCCATAAATCATAGAATATATGTCAATAAAACGTCATAAAATCAAAATATGTTTTTAAAAGGCTTTTTCAATAATACAATTTCGAAATAATAAGTAAAAAGATATATTATACCTATATACATTATGCACGCATATTATAATGTACATAAATGCAAATTAAAGTCGGAGTGCATTAAAATTTATATTCCAGAAACGTACTGGACTGAATAGAAAAAAAAATGTATAAATGCGTTTATTCAAATACTTTTTTAAAACTGTATTTACAACATGCTATAATGAATAAACTAATCTGTTTTTCCCTCGTAATTTATAGAGATAGTAGGTATTAACTATAAAATATATTAATTGTCTGATTTTCATCGAGAATGAATAAATTAATACGTAAATTAAAATAACACGTGTTCGAATAGATACATATTTAGAATAATATTTTTAAATGCTTCGAATAATTTTATTCGAAAAATTATATACTTCAATGCTGCAGTCTACAGAGTATGCGTATATTGCTTATTTTACAGAGAGACGTGTATATAATAATTCGAATATACTAATAGACAAGGTGTAGAAAAACCTGATAAATAATTGTTTATGAACATAAATAAACACATTCAATTTACTATATAGAAACGCAATTCAATAGTAAATTGAATTTTTTGATTCTTACAGTGACTATTGTGATTTGTGAACGATAAATTAGATTTCAATCGATTGTGTTATATAGTTACCTATATAAAAATTCAACTCAAATTATCCATAATATATATATATATACGCTATATGGTATATTTACGTAGGATTCTCACGCAACAAATTGATTATTTTAATTCTATTTTTAAAATATAACATCATACTAATCTAAACCCAATATCACACAGTTATATGATTTTGTTTGTAAAAATAAGTTTTAATTTATACACAATCGTGAAAATTTATAGAAACCTTAATAAAAAAAAATATTCGTTAAATCTGTAATTATAGGTAATTATTTAATTATTATCATTGTTAAATATCAAAATTATCTATCTGACAAATTCTAACAATATTTAAATACCTAATATAAAAATTATGTTTAATACTATATTATAATAATATAATTTAATTATTCAAACAAATAATCAAAGTAAATTATTTCTAAATAAAAATAAAAACAAAAATAAACATAAATATGCAGTTGTAATATTATTTAAATGTTATATTGATAAAATAAATATAGAAATAAAATTGAAAAATAAACTTATCCACATTCGAGTTTGTCCAATCACGTCGTAGAAAATAATAATAATAACGTCTGAAAATACGAACTAAATTTGAACTGTAAATTTTTTTATCATTAAGTATTACTCATACATTGTCTGCGCATTTCAATTTATATTAATAGGTATGTATTCTATATATATTTAAAAAAATTTTTAATTAAATTTTGAACAGTAAACTATTTAAAAAATTTCCCTTTTCTGATTTTATGGCTTGTTTATTATTTTTTGTTTGTGTTTTCTTTTTTGTAACCTGAATTTTTGTATTTTGTCGAAACTATATACGGTGTAAGAAATAACAATTTTTTTTTAAAAAAAATATAAAGTACTATCTTGGCATTTCATTTTTCTTAATATATACCTACCCGTACTTTCGACATTTCATTTTATTCCCGTTTTTTTTTTTTTTTTATATTTTATAAGATTTTCTTTATTACTCCGCCTAACAAATGAGTATTTTTATATTTAATAAAATGTCAATACCTAATAATTCCATTTAAATCTATAATGTATGAACAAATGAGTACGGTCGTTATACGAAAATTATTAAACCAAATCATTGGTAAAAACCTGGTAGCATTCATCTGTTATCTAGGTTCCGACGATATTTTAATTTATTAAACCGAAACGAAGCTTATGTTTTTAAATTAGGTACTGAAACATCAAGTATTATACTGCAAGTAAATACATACTATTTCTCATCATACTCATTCGCATTTTGACACTTATTATTATGGCGATGTATATGATTATAACATTTATCATGACGTTAAATAAAATATACCTATCGTATATGTAGTTGTATTTGCGAAAACGAAACAATTATTATATACCAACCTAAACAAATCGAAAATGTTCAAATTTCATCTTAAGTGCATTATTTTTTACCACCACGTGCCAGATTTCGTATATAATATCAATATTATTGTAATAAGTAAATCTTATTTATCTACATTTACCTATATGTAAGACGACGACAATACAAAGTATATAATAATATTGAAATGGTTCACTACAAAATACGTTTAAGATGTTATAATATAACTATATCTATAGTGAGAATCCCTCAAAATATGATAATATAATGTAATAATAATTTAAAATTGTGTTGTGTAAACATGCAATATGCAATACTGATGAACTTTATATGATCATGTTTCTAAAGGCTGGATGACGTCAACTTTCTCATAGAAATATAAAAAGAAATGTGCAATCGAAACAAAAGTATACCATTTTTTTTCTTCCAAATACAACTTACAAGACGTACCTATTATTATTGCACTGTGCAGTTGTATATAGATATATTTTTACAAACGGAGAAAAATGTCCATTTTTTTTAATCTTGCCGGTGAAGAAACATTTTAGAATGGTTTCGTCATAAAACAAAAAAGGTATAAAACATTTTTATTCACGTATTTTTAGTACAACACATAATTGTTTTATAGTTATGTATACCTGCGCATAGCTATAGTGTTTAGGAGGTACTCATAGCGATAATATAAAATAAAATAATCAAATTTACCTTTAATTTGTATTTTTTTTTTTTTTTTTTATTGCTAATATTAATAACATTCGATTCCGTTTTAGTATTTAAATTTTAACGTTCATAAAATTTACCTTTTTTGTATAATGAAAATAGCATTAACATAATAATTTAAAAATGAAATTTTAAACATAAGTAGAGCTTTTTATATTATTATTGTTTTATTTTATCTTCCTGTAAAGTGTCGTGGCATAGAACACAATATATTATATTGTGTCGCACATACAATAAGTACATCCTATAAAGTCAACAGTAGATATGACGTCGGGCTATAATCTAAAATTTTGCTCTCAATAGCCAACGATTAATGGATGTGTTAATTAATATATATATATAAATAATTAATAACAATGACACGCCCGCATTTGCTTTCTCTGTCTAACCAACTGGCAATAAAGGAAAACATAATATATTATAGTACGTTCGGTGTAATATTCGTATTACAGCTTCGTTAATTTTAATGTTAGAGTAAATTTACCTATTACCAAATTTATAGACAGACATTTTAACCGTAATGTATCTATTTCAATTAATGAGATTTGTAACTAGTTGTACCGGAGAAAATAAGACATAAGTAATAATGTTCTCGTGGGTGTAGCAGGACATCTAGCCGCCACAACCAAGAAAATTTGTGCTTTCGGAAAATGATAATAGCTAGGTACCTATTCAAATTTTTCATTCCTATGACATGCCGGTAATATAACGGGGAAAAATATTTACAGGGACTTTGGTGGAAAGCAGGCGTAGATTCAAGAATGAGGGTTGAAGGGAGGCGTGCCCTCTCCTACAAATTCCAAAAAACATACTCATAATATGTTATATAATATACAAATAGGTACCCACAAAAACATTCGAGAGTATGTGCCCCCTCCCCCGGGAAAATATTTCTGGATCCCCTCCTGGTGAAACTATTATATACAGCAATATAAAAATTTACGCTTTTAGTTATTTTAAGTCGATAACCTAATAAACGATATAATTATCTGTTATTTTACCTTGACATTATAATGCTACGGAACAATTTGAAATAAAAATCCCCTTCCCTTTATTTATTTTATAAGGTTTTTTTTTTTTTTTTACAAAATACTTACTCGACGAGGCGTAGCATGGAAATTTTCGAATTAAAATATCTGAATGAACGTATAACGGGCGAGTTACCGGCTTATAACGACCTTACCCGGCTTATAGGTGCCTATACACCTAAAATAGTATCTAAATCTAAAACGGTAACAATTTAAATAATTCTACCTAAAATTAAATAGTACTAAATTTAAGAGGATGTAAAATCTAAATTTTCAAAGGGTTCGCTGTACAGGCAATTTTAAGGAATTTAAAAAAAGAAATTAAAATTTAACTATTTAAAAATTGTTAAATACATTTTAAAAATAATTTTTATATAATTTAAAAATAATTTAGTAATATAGTAAAACAGTCCTATATTAGTACTATTTTTATGGAAATGACGAGGTAATCGCGATATCTGTTTAATGATACGTTTACACAAAATAAATTTCAAAGATAACTTCATTGGGGTTTTACAATTTTCTAAATATTAAGTTCGTTATCAAAGGTACAAAATACTATTTTTTTCCCATTGGCCCATATTAACTTTTAACGTTTTTTAAACATTTGAAAAACCACCTATCAGATTATCTCTATTAATTTCCAATTCAAACAGACATTATTCAAAGTTTTTCCGTGCTTCCACAATTTCTATATTTTCAGTTGGTTATAGATGGAGACAGCGAATGCAGATATGGCCTACTCTTAGGGGTCTACGCAAGGCATCCAAAGTACGTGTCTATCGAACAATTATTATTATATTTTATAATAAACACGAATTTCCATGATTGTGGTTTTCTGGATAAGTTTAGACAAACAATACATCTGAGCAAAACCGAAGATGAAAAATTAACCGTGTTTTTTTCCAGATTTTATCATTAATTAATATAGGTACAGATTTTTATTGTGATTTTAAATTCATGAAAAATCAAAATTATATAATGATCTGTTTTTTTTTTTTTTTTTAATTAAAATTTAACAAGTTTAACACCGTTAGTTCATAGAAATTCTAAGATAATTTTAGTGGTTGAAAAATCCACTGTCGGCAACCCTTAATAATATTTTAATAGTGCGTGAACTAACGTGTTGTTCTACTTGAAACGTTTTACGCATGCACGCAATACAGACATTTCAATGTCGAATATTTTTTGGTTTTCGGGTAAAAAAAAAAATGTAAATGTCCACATTTATACATATACAGGATTATTTTGAGGTTTCTAAGCATAAATATAGATACCTTATATTCCTGTTATGATCATCCGTCCGTTTGTCATAATATGACTCTACATTATAGCCACTAGTGCCTATATGTAGTTACTAGAGAGATTGTTGAATTGACAATCGACAGTCCTTACAATAATTAATTAGTCATACAGTTGATACCGGGTTAGAAACCGGGAAATATATCACACTCAAAGAACCCAACTGCATGTCTGACACTTCAATTCATTACCACCTAACGGTTGCCAATATTTACATTTACAACTATTATTAATTTCGTTGATTTTTAGCTTTCTATACATAATTCATAAGTATATTAGATTAAACAAATTTTTTTACGGAATTTTAGTTTGTTGTTTTTGTTAATTACCAACTTTTACAATTACAATTACAAATTCAGTATGCTCGCAATGTGTTCATAACTTTTTTTCAACACAAAACGCTAAACTATTTGGAAAATTGTTCACTTTCTGAAAAATAATAATTGTATTTATAAAAACTTTTCATTTTATTATTTTCATGAATATTTTAATAGTTTTAATAGTTTTCACCTCCTCTGATATACTATCAATTATGTATTATATTTTAGTTTTTAAATTCAATATTTATTTTTAATTTCAGTAACGCATTAAGATATATTTTTAATGAGTTTGCCAATTTTGTTTAAGAAAAGCGGTTTGAGCTGTAAATTATAATTACTAAAATTAATTTTGTAAATTAGCACTTATTAATTACTTCTAAAATTTATAATAAATGTTACCATAATATTATAAAAGTTGATAAATTAAAAAAGGATAAAATTATAAGACTACTAACATATTCATGAAGATATAGTAAAGATTAAAGGACCAAAAAGTTAATAGTTTTCCAAATAATAAGCGTAAAATTATACATGGTTGAATATATTTTTTTTTTTTTCTAGACAAATATATTTTAATATAGTTTAATTACCAGTTGTCTAAATAGAGCTTTATAATTGAAATATGAAGTCCACAAGAAAATAAATATAAATTAAAGATATTGATAAAAACATTATAAACTGAGAAACCATTATAATATGTTTATATATTAAGGATTTTGTTCAAAATTATAATCGTCTGTAAAAAAAATATTTTTAAAAATCACAAAGGACATAATAACGAATTTAGAACTGTTTTCAAAATGAAAATAAAAAAATTTTAACAACGTTAATTTATGGAAATGTCAAAATCATTTTAGCACTTGAAAAATCCACTGTCAATGAACCTTAAAATAAAATAAAAACTGTCAATTACAAGTATCTAGGAAATTGTAAAACGACAGTATTTTTTGTTTTTGTTTCAAAATACAAATGATGTACACAAATTAATAAATAGATCACATAGGTGGTTTAAATGTTTAAACAAAAAAATCCAAAAATTTTTTAATGTTTTCTTCGTCTTGTACCTTCAGTTGTTAAACAGGACTACCTTTTTTACTTAACTTTATTTCTTAACATAATCATATGAAGTGCAAAACATTTCAAAAATTAAATTATTAATTTAAGTCGAATACTTATAGGTACTATAAAAATTTAAACGACTTCAATTGTATTCAAACTGGAAAAACGATCCACAAACATTTTATAATTATCCCGCCGTACCTTCACACCTTGTTTAGGGTATAAAGTATAAGCTGCAGATGAATTTTAGAAACGGAGGAAAATGCGGTAAGTAGGTACACCAGTTTTTAATCAATTTTCGTTTATTTTCGTAATTTGGAAACTAAATTAATTCTAGAGATTTGAAATTTTCACTGATTTATTATTAACTATTTTAGTATAATAACATTATATACAATATATTTTTTTTTGGAATAAATTTACACTTTGAACGATTTTTTATTTTATTTTATTTTATTTTTTGTTTTATTTTATACAATTAGCTGTTTTAATTTTAAAGACAAGTTATACCGAAAGTTTTATTTCGATACTTAATACTCGATACTCGATACATTTCAGAAAAAAATATTCCTAATTCCAATAAATGAGAGCTTTATTCGAATAATTAGTTTCCTGAATGTAATGTTTAAAATGCCCGATTTTTATCTTACACATAGCGTAACAGTATTTACTTAATTAATACATTTTTATTATTTTAATGTCTTCTTTTATACATTTTTACCAAAACGTATTCTAACTTCTAAGTAATTAAAATATATATATATATATATATGTATTATAGGTACTCATGATAAAATATCGTAATCGATACCAATAGAAATTTCAATATTTCAATGATTAATAACATTAATTGATATTGAATTCAAGTATCTCTAATTAAAATACACTGGAAAATCTGCGTATATTTTAATGTATTTACACTTTAAAAGTTCAATATTACGTGATAGTTTTTTTTTTTTTTTAAGTTTTACGACGATTTTGATTTTAACTTCTAAACTTGGGATTTTTGTGGGTAGAACGGACGGACTAAAATTTAGTGGCAGATTAATAAAATTTCATTATCAATTTAGTATATTCAAAATTTCAAAATATCACAGAATATTGAATAAGGATTTTTTTTTTTTTTTTAAACGTTGAAAGTTTTAAATATAAGCAGCCAGTGTTTGGAACGTTCACATTAAAATTGAATTCGTTCACGCCGTTCACGTTCAACGCGTAAAAAACGAATTCCGACGTTCTTGAAAAATGTATGAACACGTTCATCGGCCCGTTCATTTTAATTAATTAACTATTTATATTAATTATTTATCATTAGCTAAATAAACATTTTTCTTGTATATTTGCCGAAACATTCGCCGATTCATAGACACTATATATCGTGTACGATTGTCGAGACGGGCCCACGGAATTAACGGTCTATCGAGTATTGTATTATTTATAATACCTATTGTCATGTATACAAAAAATCTGATAAGATTAATTCTAGTGCAGTATTAGTGTTATCATTCAATCGTTCACGAATTCCTTGAAAATATGAACTCGATTCACGTTCAAGTTTTATTTGAATGAAACGAGTGGCGCGTACGTATGTATCGTATGAACGACGTAGTTCTTTGAGATAAACTCATCGCAATAGTCAGAAATGACAACCGATAGGAATAAAAACGTACACACCGCCTGTAAATACACAAAGCGTCAATGTTCGATAGACTATGCCGTGGGAGTGAACCCCTAAAATTTCCAAATTTTCGTACTACACACTTAGTGCCGAAATATTCATTGGTAGAAATCAAAAATGGTGTAGGTTAGTGACTAGCTCCTTGAAAAAGTAGGTATTATATTATTTTTGTGATCTATAACACGCGTACAGGATGTCTCATCGGGTTCTGACATTTATTGCAATAACTTTTGTTCTTTTTAGTTTTTTTTTTCTTTTTCATATACATAACTATTAAAACTCTGTGCTACAATAATTATTATACTTAAGATGATTTGTATTTTCGTTCGGTTTTTCGTATATAAGTATCATAATATTAAATTTAATTTAATCAAATATAAATAATATTTGTACTTGATAAAAAAAAACAAATTATAATAAATTATAAAACGATGTGAAGTATTAATATTATATAAGTGCTAAAAGGATAACTATGTGAACTTGAATAACACATTTTTAAATTTCGTACTACACATTTCAATTTCGGTACTACACAAAGTGTGTAGTACTGCACACAATTTTAGGGGCTGGTGGAAGTCCTGTTTTCCCATTATTCGGATTATAATTATTTGTAATATAATACGTGACACGTGAATATTATTAAAAATACATTTACTGACGTATTATCGTAGGAAGAAGGATTAAATAAGAACAATGAACTCTACAGTTATTATATAACACACGTGCATTTTCTATCGATGAATAATTTATTTTGTGCATTATCTAAAATTATGGTAAAGTATACACATTTGTATGCCTAGTATAGTAAGTGAGTGTTATAAAAAAAATAATATTTATTACATTAATTTTGTTAAATATTTACATATTTAATACATTAACTTAAAAACATATTTTATAGTTTTATTTTACTTAAATATAGATTACATTTAATAGTAGGTAATTATTTATTTATTTTATTTCATTTTTTTTTTTTTTTTTTTTTTTTTTTCATTAATTCGTCTGTTAGAAAATAATACTAAACTCGTTCCGACTGCAGTAAGGTAGAATGTATATTATTAAAACTCGAAAAAAAATTAAATTATACAATTATAAATTTGATAGGTATGTATAAACCATTTAACTATATATATATATTATATATATATACAGGTACAACATGAAAAAAATAACAAAACTTTTTTCTTTTTTTTTATAAAGAGATATATTTAACGGTGACATTAAAACTTAAAAACGTAAAATAATTCATCGACGAATAATGAATAATCGTTCATTTTCAATCATTAATTATATAACTAATTGCAATAATAATACAGGTGCGTTTGGTAAAATATATGCTAAAGTCGTTTGACAATAATTTATTATGATTACCTACCTATATATATATATATATTTATTGATTTTATTCATTAAAATCGAACGACTTACAATTAGTCGACCATTATTATAATATATAGTACTTCTTTCAACATGAAATTTTTTAATTTTGGAAAGAATCAATACATTTCTTTGAAAACTACACGTTCACTATAGTGACTACAAATTAAACATATAGCTATTGGTTTCCAATATATATGTATATCTATACTATAACAGATGAAAGCGTATTCAATTAGTCTTTTATACAGGTCCTGGGCACATTGCCTGAGTTCAGGACCAAGTCAGTGGAGGTACAACTTTTTTTCTTGGAATCGTATATGGTTAATGTAATATTGCAAATAATATTACATTTAATAAACTAAAATATAATGATACTATGATGGAATTGAAAACATTTTAACATTTAAACGTAAGTCTTGAAATTGCAATGTAATAACATTAATAATCAATTTCAAAAAAAAAAATAAAAAAATTTCAAAAAAATGAATAACAAACACACATTATATTACGGAAATATTGTGTTGTTTTTTTTTTTTTTTTTTCGTAATATAGATAAATTATATGTATTATTAGTTACTCGGTAATTATAATTATTAAACAGTTTTATATTGTATTATGTAAAAGCAAACATTATTTTTACAGTCCAATACCTATATAAACTGCAGTGTAGTAAAACAGAATATACCGATACTCACAATATACCGTCATTGGTATAAATCATTGATATACACCTCATTACATTTGCATTAAATTTTAATCTAGAGTCTAGATGAGAAAAAAAAAATAAAACATTTTTTAATATCTCTTAATAGCCAGCAAAATATTTTCAAATCTCAAAATATACGTAACGAGTCGTCTGTACGAGCAAATTATGTAGTAGCTGAAATGTTAGCAAAAAACAATCGCCCATTCACCGACATTGAATTTTTTAAAAAATGCATGTTAGCTGTAGCGAATGAAGTGTGTCCAGAAAAAATTAAACTATTTGAAGAAATC
>JAIPRL010000995.1:56605-102343 GCA_025469235.1 Pemphigus obesinymphae | reverse complement strand
TCATCCTTATCACAATCCATATCCTCATCTCATTATGAAAGCATCGCTAAAATCTCCAAACGCCCAGTAAATTCCAGAAAAATTCGAAACCCCCCTCTAAAATTCTAAAATTCTAGGAAAAACCCTACACAACCATCATAAATCCTTCTACATCCGGCCCTCTGTTATTAGGTTATTAGGTAGTATTATTAGGTTATTATACTATATTCTTATTATAACGCACAAAAATATATTATTAATAACAGGTATATATGAATGCTTTTATTTTTTTTTTGACATTATTATCATTATATTATATATTATACCAATACTTTTATTTTTAACATTATTATCATTATATAATATCTTCGTATAACCAAAAAAAAAAATACACAAAATAAATATTATTATTTATTTTTTTACGACAAATTATACTAGAAAATATGTAATATTGTGATGTTTATATACTATATATAGACATATAGTATATAATATATATATATATATATATGTAATATATGCATTATTGTATGAACGCAATTCGTACGTACCTTTCATAAATCCGGGCCGCAACTCGTACGTTATTTAAGGATTGGACCACAATTCACCAACACCGCAAAAAAGAGATCTAATTGACAACAATTTTTAAATTGTTTTTTTTTTTTTTTTGGTTAAAATAAAAATTCATTATTCAATGCGTATTATATTTTATTTCACAATAGGTACGAACTATTTTATACGTGTACAAAATAGTCACAAATAGGTATGTCCACGAATTATATTATACTTAATATTTTAATATATTACCTATATACGTTTTATATGTATTATATACCGACATAGGTACCGTAGAAGCTGGTATAGAACCGTTCTAACCAGAGATTATTTCAGGAGCGGCAATACTTAAATACAGTAAACACATTTTTTTCTCGTGTCAAAATCGAGGCGAAATATTTAAACTCTTAACACTCTCCTGAATTTGTAGGCCAATTGATGAGCATACGTGTATATGATCCGGCAACTATTTTCTTTGTTATATCATATATTCATAAATTTTATGTTTTCAATATTTATTTCTAATCCCACTCCAACAGTCGATCACTTCGTCCCCCTTTCCACACATCAAGTCAATCTCAACCCGCCCCGGCCTACTCAACGGCCACAAAAGAAACCGTCCTCTCAATTTCCAAAATTCTTAAACCATAAATTCACCCCCTCACCACCTCACAACTCCTTAAACATCCGACCCTCTGGAAGAAGCACAAGCTTGAGACAGAGTACCCCCCCCCCCACAAAGCAAGTCAAGTCAATCTTCTAATAATACAATATCAACAAGTTGGTCAACAAATATTTAGTAATTTTCAATTTATTAAAATAATTTTAAAGAATATAGTATAAAAGAAAAATATTATAAAAAATGTAAAAGTCGAGCAAATGTAGAGTTGTTCACAAATTCAAATCAGTTCTCAAAATATTAAATTCATTGTTTTGATGTATCTACATAAAACAGGTATTATTGTCTGTGTATAAGTATGTCTGGTAGAAGGAGTCAAATACAAGTTTTTGGATAAGGAGCTTTTTGATAGTAAATAAGTAAATTATAGTAAATTTTAGTTCGTACTGTAAAGAAGTCATTTAAAATATGGCCCAAAAATAAAATTATTTACAAACGATGCAAAAAAAAAGTCAAAATAAATAATTTACAGTATATACTTATACAATACGTACACGAATGGATAACGGCCATTACGTGCAGTATGTTGCATTATTGCCACTTTATTATTATAACTATACACAATCATATTACAATTATTTACTATAATCGTACAAAGTTAAATCACAACCGTAGTACTCTGAAAAATTGCCTATTGCGTATTACCCCATATACCTTATTGAAAATAACGTTTGTAAGTCTTTGAAGGTTTGTGTACACATACATAATCGATTCGCATACCAAATTATTCTATTAGAAAACTGAGAATTGACCATTTTAAAAATTGGCGAAAAATGGAAAAAATTTTTAACTTGGTTGCAGATACCTAATAGGATCTTATCAGTGGCAGTTCTAAGGACTTAATTCTGGGGGGGGGGTATGCATATAATTAAAAAAAAATACTTTTTTACAGTCCAAAATATTTGTCTATATCTCTTATATATTCTTAGGTCTGGATGCACCCTCTGTACATACAATAGTCGACTATTATTTTTGCATTATCATCATATTATTATTAACATATATTATGTCATATTATTATTATCATCATATATTATACTCAATAGTCAATATGTAGACATTTTTGAATATCGAATTTTAAGTTTGGAACTTAGATCTTATATAATGTGTATAGTAGCGTTATATAACGTTAGAATAAAGTTGCAATAACGTGCGGTTATATATTATTATTAATATTTCGGACATTTTCAATATGAGTACCTACAGAAATATACGAAAATTAAAAAATAAAATTCGTATACATATTATATTATGTACGATGTACCTACACATATAAATTATTATATAAATTTTTTTTGTGGTTGTAATGGGCTGAAAACATATAAAAATGTTTAATTATATTATGATATTTGCAATTTTTGCTAAATTTAATCGATAATATATGATCTATATATAAAATATCAAAAAATTATGTTAAAACATGTATTTATTAATAAAAATATATAGTATAATTTTAATCTCCTCCTGCTGCAGCAGTAAGTGAAACAGATTTCTACTTTGCTTACATCATGAGCACAAATGGGTGCATGCGTGGGGCGAAATTTTATTCTACGGATCTAAATTGTTGCGTTCATATATAGTTCATTGAACGAGAGGTTTGTTAGCGTCACTTGGCTTTATCGTTTGGACTAACCGGAAAACATGGAAAATGCTATAAAATTCCGTTCCCTATATATAGTAAATTCAGTGTCACGGATCTAGAGAATTATCGTCGCCCGGGGCAAAAATAATTAATCGTACCTTCACTTTTTATATTTTAATAAGCAGAAAAAAAAAAAAAAAAATGGTCGTTCGTCGATTTCTACCAAAATTATTCCATTAAAAATTAAAAATGATCAATGGTAGCCCATTTCCAAAAGCGGAACTTCCAAAATTTTAAATATATTTATACATTTTGCGCCCCATCATAATGGCGCCCGGTGGCAAGTGCCCCGGTTCGCCCCCCCCCCTAGATCCTGCACTGATAATAATACCTATACATGTATTATGTATATTCTGAGCGGAGCGCACACACGTAATTTAGTGCAGTACTATATTAGGTATATTTCGACGTGCACCGCACACGTCGCGATCGGCCGCGCACATCGCGTACATACACTACACGTCGACCGAGCGCGGTGGATGCGTGCGCGTGGACGACGAAAGGGGCCGGCGACGGCGTTGACGGCGTTTTGTGGTGTACGGCCGCGGCGGCCGTGAGGAGGGGGCGCCAAAAGTCCTCCGGTCGTTACGTCGGACACGTACGCGCGCGTAGGGTGGTGGTGGCGGCGGCGGCGGCGGCGGTGTTGGTGGCCGCGGCCGCGGCGGTGACGGTGGGAGGTGTGGTGGTGGTGGTGGTGGGCGCCGTATTTTAACACCGGCGTCGTCGTCGTCGTCGTCGTCGTCGTCGTCGTAGCCGCCGCCGGAGCCGCCTGAGCAAGCGTTGACCGGCGACGGCCGCGTCCCCCGCGCCACCCGAACGCGGCGCGTCCGACACACACTCGCAGGGGCGCGCGCACGCAAACACAAACACGCGCACACGGACACCGTCGTCGTCGTCGTCGTCGTCGGTGTACAAGCGCCGGGTACGTACACGCAGTACGTCGACGCGGGCTACGTGTGTATACGCGTTGTACGTGTGTGCGTGTGCGTGTGTGTTGACGCCGTTGCGTGAAACCGTCGACGCTTGCCGATTGGCCGGGCCGGTCTCGACCAATCCGGACGCGACTCTCATTAACACTCGGACCGGGGCGTCGGTGTTGTCACATCGCCGCCGCCGCCGCACAGTCAGTCGGCACCGAGCGCGCTAACCGTTGTCGTTGTGCCCGTCGTCGTAGTATAGTAGTGCGAGAATCTCTATATGCCCGCCGTCGCCGTTTTCGCACGCAATATATTGTAATATCGTCGCCTGAATTATAATATCCGACGCGTTTTTTTTTTTTTTTTTTTTATTTCACCGTTTGCATTTATTTTTTTTTTTTTATAAGTTTTTCGTTTTTTTTTTCCTATTACGCGTTCGTTCACGGAAAAATTAACGGGAGTCAACCGTTTCGCGCGCCCGCCCGTGTATATAGGTACGCACACTTTAATAATAACATTTTATTATTGTTATTATTATTATTATTATTATTATTATTTACTCTGCCGATTCCATATCGCGATATTTTTGGTGTTTTTTTTTTTTTGTTGTATATGATTTTTTTTCTCTCGTCGTCGTAAAAAAAAAAAAAACCCCTTCCCCTCCGGAAAACATTTATCGTGAATGCTCGTGCAGAAGTCTGGTCCACCGTAGTGGCCGGGGCAAACGGTAGCGGCGCGGACGGCGTGGCTGTTATGCGGTTCGAGCAAGCGGACCTCAGGTGCCGGTCACCCCGTGGGGCGCCGGACACCCCGCAAACCGCGGCCGCCATGACCGGTGGCCAACGTTCGCCGGACACTTCGTACACGGCGGCCCGTGCGTCGTCCACCGACTTCTCCGTCAGCTCGTTGCTGACCAACACAAACAGCAGCAGCGGCGGCGGCGCGCCGCCGTCCACCGTACAGCAGCAGGCTGGCGGCCAACAGCAACAGTATCCGCCACCGCCGCCACCTCCGCCGCCCGGTCTGTCGGCGGCCGCGGCCGCGGCGTACGCAATGGGTGCCTGTTACCCGGGCACCATGATACCCATGCCCAAGATGCACCACGCGCCCCATCACCCGGGCGCCGGCGGCTATCCGGCCGAAGAGATGCTCGCGCTGGCCGCGGCCGTCGCACACGGCGTCCACCATCCTCATCCGGCTGCCACACTGCCCCGTTCCGTGGTCAGGCCCGAGGACGACGGCGTGGTCGACGATCCCAAGGTCACCCTGGAGGGCAAGGATCTGTGGGAAAAGTTTCACAAGCTAGGCACCGAAATGGTCATCACCAAGTCCGGCAGGTTAGTAACAATATTACAATATTAACAAGTATCCACACTAGACAAATTTTAGAATTTTTTTCAAAAATATTATTTTCCTTGTAGACAGGTATTTTGCACTTGAATAATTTTGGTAATAATATTATTTCCATATCGTATAATAAAATATTGACGATTCGTATTATAATAATATCGCGACCGATTAACGAAAACCCGCTTTATTTTGCATAATAATGTGATATAATTAAGTACCGTCAATAATAACGCGATTATTCTATGGACGTTTCGAGTTTACTCGTAATTATGTATACCCATATTTATCGACTCGCGTCTCGCCGTTTTCTGATAAGAGTAACATTTTCAATATCACTGGAATAACACACGAAAATAAACGCGAAGTTTCTATATCTATCGAATATTCGAATATTCGTATCAATATAGTTTTCTGTAATTTTACGATATTATTGGTTAGGATAAACGATAAAAGTCACGTTCGTATAATAATCACGCGTGGACCACTAACTTTCAGAAATCGAAAACTTTCAATAATAGGTATTGTCTTGTTTTTCGCATTCCAAAACGTATTCTTCTCGGTACCTAACGTGAAATTGCAAACTAAAAGCACATTAACGCATTTTGACTATGTATATTCTATAGTGAATTATTATAGACAATATTTTCTGTATCTACATTATCGTTATTAAATTAGTTTTAAAATCGAAAAAATGTTAACGTTTTTACTCATAATTTATTATCGACAATCACTCGATTCCATGCCTACACGGCTACACATGTACGGAATGTTTATCAGACGACTTACGACCGTCTTAAAAATAATATGTCAAAATATTATGTGTATCGGTTGGCGCCAGACGATAATTAGACCGGGACATTAGGAACACGTTCCCATTAGATAGGAACCTATAGAGGTATTATGTGACGTTGATGATATGGGTGCATTCGTCGCCGCTACTGTTTTCTATTGTAATTTATAACTAAATGCACCACACTCTATCCTTTTATAAATAAAACAATAAATAAATACCTTATATTACTAAACTTTACACGAGGAAATTACTAAATACTATTATATTAGGTACGGCTTATAAAATTAAACATGTATATAGTGATCGCAAGTCAATCCAACCAGAAACGGAAATTTTTTTTACAATTTTTATCTTTGGTAATAGCCAATATACCTACCTAGGTACGGGCAATATTTTGGAATTTTCTAACAAATTTTTACGCGTGAAATACGGACGTTATTTATGTGTTTATTTAAATTTTAAAATAATTACGAATAACATATTACACGACAAGGCTAATAAATATTATTAAATAGATGTAATACCTATATATAATTTGTATATTATATACCTGCACACGTTACTATTGTTATTTGCTACCTATATATAATATACATATGCTACAGCAGCTCTCTTAATAAATAATCATTTAGTTTTTACTCGATTTACATGCAAATGCGTATATTTTATCGAACCGCATAACGGAATATATTAAAATGTAAACGCCGTGTTTATTTACGTGATAACAACAACGGATAACGCATCGTCTGTTTTAATTTTCCATCTTCTACTAATTGGTGTGTTTCGTTTCGTTTTTTTTTTATTCCGTACATTTCTCACGCTTAAAAATAACACGTAAACATAATAGTTTAGTAAAATATTTTAATAATTGTTTAGAATTAATTCTACGTCTAAAAAATTACCGACTTATAATTTTTATGTCGCCTAAAACTCGTGCGTATAATATATACTAACTGCAGATAACTGACCAATAAATGATCTTAATAGATCAATGCGAAATAATAATTTAAAATGATACGATAAAATCCAAACATTAAATAAATATTTCTGGAATTGGTCACAATTATTCATATGGGATAAATTAATGTTTTATTTTCGAGAAGCAATCAATGTTGTTGACAATATTAATGGTTGACCACATTCAACTATCATTAGGTTGACAAGGTTATAAAATCAATTATTTGAAAAGTTTTTTTCGTTACATAATTTCATAATATACACCTAAGTCCTCAATATATAATACAATGATCGTACCATGATATTTCTATAGAGCCTAATAATAATATGTCGTTTTCTACAAAATGTTTAACTTATATAGCACTTCAACTTTATATTTAAAGTGGATATAATTATTAATTTATAACAAGAATAATTGAATCATTTATTTATTGGGTACTTTTTTTACACCATTTATGCAGAATATATATAGGATTAATAATTAATATTTTATAAAAAATTTTATGTGCATTTTTATATTAAAATATATTACATGTCTACAATGCAAACGTGTTTAGATAATTGCAGCATTATTATTAATTGCAAATATTATTTTAGAGCTTGTTCTGTATGTATAATATTTTATTACCTATATCTTATATATTCTGATTTTATGTAAGTAGTTAGGTGCACGTTACATTTAATCATTTAAAAAATATATTATAATGTTTAGGTAGGTACATATTATAGTGATCTTGACATATATTTATGCATTTTATCGGACATTTTATTATTCTGTAGTTCATATTCTACAGGTACACTATATCTATTTTAATTTTTATAATTTGTAAAAAAAAAAAACATTTTTTTTTTTTTTTATCCAATGATTTATATAATTTTTATATACTAATATAGTTCCCCATAGTAAAATGTTTGTTTCAATGACTATATAATAATTATATATACAAAGATATGTATAGTAGTAATACAAATTGACTGAAATAAAATGTATCTCAATATTTCAATAAAATTATGATCTATTAATAACTAAGAGAAAGTGTACATCTATATATATCTATATAAGTACTTAATTATTTGGCTCTTAAAATCGTATAATATATGCAATATAAATTAAAAAACAGATTAAACAATGTAAAATAACCAAAAAAATTACATTTTTTTGTATAATATAATTCAAATACGTGTACAATACCTACTTATTTTTATGAAATTATCAAATAAAATAACTATAGTACATGCAACAGCTCGTTTTTAATAAAAAATAATTTAAAATATTTAGTTGATAGTTTTGGAATTTTATTTATAATAATTAATGATCATAATTCATAACAATATACCTATAATAATAAATATTCTTATCACGACTATACCTATTTAAATTTTGAAAAAATACCCAATAATAATACTTAATGTAGGTATATTGATCTGTGACTGTAGTTATTGTAGTTATGACTATGCGGTATCGCTTATAATATGTCCAAAATTCACAGTTTTTTTCTATGTAGGTACCTATCTAATACCTATTATAGACATGACATAATACATAAGATTATATTAATAAAATATCAGGTATAATATAGTAGTTTTTCTGTATATAATACAGGATACTAAGCGTATTGATATATATTTTTTTTTTGTACCTATATAGGATAGTAGCACGTACATAGATATTTACATAAATAGTAGGTAATTTGTATTCCCGAACGCTCAAAATTAATTACCGTGTATAAAATTATAATATTATGTCCACATTGTCAATAATAAGCTAATCAAGTAGTAATTAATAATAATAATAATAATAAAAAAAAATCTTCATGTTTTTCTGTACTTATAGCTGTATTTCAGTCGAATATAAATAATATACAAGATATATATGTAGGTACTTGTAAATGGTAATTCTACTTAAAAGACCTCTTATTTTTTATGATTTTTATATTTATTACTGTTTTCCTCTTTTATACCTACCGATATTATGTAGCTTTATGAAATAAAAAATACGATTTGCCGTACTTCTCACATTGTTTGCACTTGAGCTTTCCCAAATGTTTGCATTTCTTTTTTGTATATTGGATCTTTAAAATTGTATCGATAAAAAACATAAAATATACAACTGCAGTTTATATACGTATTATATTGCACATACTAAATCTATATAAACGTGTTAGGTATACAACTTTCTTCCTGAAATAACCAATAATTAATATTCAAATTGAAGTTAAACTTCACAAAATGTTTCTAAAAAAAAAAAATTTAGGGTTTATATATGTGTAAGTTTAACTGTAAGCATAAGTTTTTTTCAAGTTTTCCTTTTTCAAAACGCTGTAACTTCTTTGATAAACAATATTTTACAAAAAGGATAGGTCATTTTCTTGAAATTATTCTCCGAGTTATTCTCCTTTTTAAAATTGGTAATTTTGCTACATTGTTCATTAGATAGACAGAGACAGCAAGTATTCACATAACTGTACGTACAGGTGCTACGTCCTCTTAAAAGTAAAGGTGAATTTTACTAAATCTGTTAGAATAAATCATTATTATTTTACAGTACCTAAGCATTTTTTTTTTTTAATATTATATTCACTACCTATCTTATCACTATCATCTACATTGATTGTACTTAATATTCCCAATATATTAAGAATAAAAGGTATAGGAAATTTGATTAATATGTATTGTTGATATTTTATTTCACACTGTTCTATCAAATTTAACGATATATATATATATATATATATAAATGTATCATAATATGAAATATTATAGTTGCCATGTAAGATATTTATCACGTTATATTATTTTATTTTCTATTACTTACTTGAATACTACCAGGAATACTACTTAATACTAAAATATATTAATACTTTAATACGTCTTAATACTTTTTTATTTTAACCGTTTGGTTATACCTACAATATATTATATTATAGTCCCCATTTATTCAAAAAAAATTTTAAAAGATTTCAGAAGTTCGTTGTTTACGATAAATAATTCAAAATTATTTAAAAACACACGGAATCCGGAATCGCGAAAATCATATATGGTACTCCGCCGCCGCGCAGCACGGCCCTTGGCGTTTATTACACGTTATTATATACCGACGATAGAATAATAATTCAAAAGCCAGGTGTCGAGTGCACGCTCGTTGTTATTATATATTCGTTACGAAAAGTCGACGAGACCCTAAACTGTTCAAAAGTCATACCTAATTAAATATATTTTAATGTTACTTTAAAGTAGAGTATTTTATATATTTTAATAAAATATATTAGACACTGTACCTATGTCTGTATTTACCTAGTCGCGGTTTCAGCAAAAAATCATCTTTGACTTTTATTTCATATTATTGAGAGGATGTTATACCACCCTTATTTTGCAGTTGAGACATGCTTTGCTGGGAGTTTTGTGTTTCTAGGAAACTAAAGCTTTTAGATTAAGTTATTATTAATAGAGTAATAAGACTTTTAAAATCAACAATCCTGAAAATTCGGTCATATAACCAATATAATTTTACTTTTAATAACTTTATTTAAAATCGCTCATGTAATATAATATGTAGATAATAATTAAAGCATACAATATTTGCCTCATTTCAATAAATATGTATTAATACGCACAACAATAAATAAATATTACTGATATAGGACTATTTTTATTTACTTTTGAAGTATACTTGAACTGTTTTCAGTCGCAAGATTTTCACTTTTCCTAAAATTGCCTGTATAGAACCCCTTTACAAACTGGATATATGATTTCCCCTTAACTTATTCATACATAATTATATAGGTAGTAAAATATAATAAATAGGTATTCATTATTGACATTTGACAGTGATGAGTAGGAAATGTTATCATTATATATTTATATACTTGAGTTATTCTTATCATATTTTTTCCGAATGTAAAAATACAAACATATAGAATACATAAAATCGACTATGGCTAAGTATTTACTATTTAGCCATGGTACGTATCGATCATATTATATCCAGTTCAAGACTGAAATAAACGAAAAATGCACAAATTTTCTGGAGAACTATATTAGGTATATACAAGCGATAGTTTTTTACCAACATATACGATATAAATCGCTATATCATAATGTTATATTGATCAATAATTTTACTATTGTATTCTTTTTTTTTTTCCGTTATTGCATGAAGTTGCAGTTAATTCGTTTTCAGTTTTATTTGAGTTGCTGCACTTCTATAGGCTACGACTTCACCGGTCAACATACGTTTTCACCTTTTTAGGTTACTGTGGGCCTCAAAATTTGGAAGTGTAGATATGCTGCATAGCCAGGGCCGGCGCAAATAAAAATAGCGCACTAGGCAAAATACAATTTTGCCGCTTGTAAAAAAGAAAACCATGAACTTTTTCTAGAATTCGCGTACACCCTATCGTATAAATTTCCTCTAAAAACCATCTTGAACTTTCCCAAGAATGTAAATAAATATAAAAAAAAAAAACGTCCGACAGACCTAAGCACACGCCGCCTCTACGAACGTGCCTCCTTAGGCCGGTGCCTAGATCGCTTATATCTTGAGCCGGCCCTGTGCATAGCCGCTACCCATATAGATTTTCATTAAAACGTCCTACCTATATAGTATGTACACAAGGCCGTCCCGAGGTCGGCAAATAGTAGAAAAAGTCGATGATTTATTTTTCTTTGCTTATTCACACTCACGTTTATGGAGTATTTTAGAGAATTTTAAGTGGGCAAACTATAAATTTATCATGATTGTAGTCGGGAATAATTGCTTATTTTATGTTTTGAAGAGAAGGGTTATATAATTTTTTTTGATATTTTTACCCTCCCCTCCATCAAAAAAAAATAAATAAATCTTTTCCCGCGACGGCCCTGATAGTATATATCACACGTCCTTAGTCCTTGTGGTGTATTATCTATCAATTATATATATATATATTTATTATATATATATTATATATATATTAGTCAACGATCGCCAGTGGCCCGAGTGAAATATGCGAGATTGGTATTTCAATATTATTGTTTCTGAATATGGGCGAATATTATGTTATTATCACGACGACCGGTATAAAAAGCCGAAGCCGATTAAATAATTAGTCCGGGCGAGTTTGCCGGCTCGTGTACAGTGTGTAGTGTGTGTGTGTGTGTGAACGCGTATGGTACACGGGCGGCGGCAGCGGCGGCGGCGGCGTGTGTGTGTCTAGTATTACAAGGGGTAGAAGACCGGTAGCGGCGGCCGACTGAATGGGGGCACACACACATACAAACTCATTTACGTGTAAAACACACACCAATTTACACACAAACACGAGTGTACGTGTTCACGGGGTGGCGGTGCGTGATGGTTGCGGCGTGTATACGGAGCAATGGTTGGTTGGTGGGGCGGGGGGGAGAGCGGAGTTTTTTTTTTTTTTTTTTTATTGTACTCTCAACGGCAACAATGGACTTTACCCCTTCTACCTACCGACCGTACGCGTTTCTCTCGGCGTTCTCTGTGCCCGTACGACGCCGAGTATATAATATATAGGAGAAGGCGGCGGCGGCTCCTTGACAATATAATATAATATTATATACCTATATTATTATATTTTACGTACGAAAATGTGCGTGCGTATATTTATATATATATATATATATATATATATATATACGAGACCATATAGAGGTACTTCTTCTTCTCCCCGTAAAAGAAAGAAAAAATATTCGTCGTAAGCCTTCACGTGTGTACGCACATGATGGATAATAATAATAATGAAAACGAATCTATAATAATAATAATAATAATAATAATATACGTACGTACGTGTGTGCGCGTCGTTATTGCTGCGTACATATAGCGCGCGACACACACGCACGCACGCACGCACCGCCGCCGCCTCGCCGTTTCTCCGCGATATCCGCTCTCTTTTGTTCTATTCGCAACGCCACTCTGCCCGTCCGTCCGTCCGCCCGCCCGCCCCTGACGACTACGACTCGGTTGTTTTATTATTATTTTATCGATCGACGTGTGTGCGTATACATAATAATAATATAATATTATTATTACGTGTGTGCCGAGAGCGAGTTATAATAATAAATTATATCGTGTCGATGGCACATATTATAATATTATTGTTGTACCTACTGCACGCGTATATTATACGCGCATATTTAAACGGGAATGCAATAATGGTCGAATATTTTCGAAAAACCGTTTCGTGAAAACCAACAACGCGTACTCGATCACGACCGATTATTATTACCGTTTATGTTATTATAATATACAATATTATACGTGTCGGACGGCCGCCCGCGCCCGGTCCGCCGCGTACATTATAATTCTAGGCGCCGTCGCGGTTTTAACACCTATAACAACATCACTACCACATCACCTCGCCGCACGATTTATACACGCGCGTCCGATACCGTCGCGGTCGTCCGTAATAATAATATACATAATAGTAATATTATAATAATATATTATATTATTATATATATACATGTATGCACGAAAGGCGTGTTACAAGTAGATTTTTTTCGAGTTGTTTTCTGTCGTCATAATAATACTATATACGCGTACGTACGCACTGTTTGTGTACACGAAATATACACGTCTGAAAATATCGTGTGTGTGTGTGTATATAATATATGATATTATATACATGGGTGATGTGTACCAGCAGCCGCCAAAAGTGGGAGTCTGCGGTGCGTGCGTGTGTATTATGTACATAACCTCACTTCACTTTACTACCATACATACATATATTATTATAACCACGGTATACGACTACTATATACAGACTGTATACACACTCCGTACGCGGTAATTACCACCGTGTCGGCGGCGACTGCCAACCGGTCAATAATAATAATAATAATAATAATAACGCGCGCGCGGGCCGCCGAGGTCAACGTCAACCACCGCGGACGAGGCGCCGGCCGGCCGCGTCGAATACACATTAGTGGATCCCGCTTGGATATACATACACGTTGAAATTCGAACATTTTTTTACCATTTTCACTTCGGAATGAATATGTAGGTGTAAACAAATTTGGTAAAAATTAACTTTAAATGGGTTAAATCCATGGAGGTTTATCGTGATGGCACTATGCGGACGCGATACAAATTGCCGTTCAAATTTAACGTCGGTAATCCAAAATACAATATTAATGCTGGTTATATTTTGTGAACGGGTTCATTATAAATTATTTGGATATCAAATCAAAAGTATATGCATTATGCAGCGTTCAACGGTTTTTTTCGTTGGACTCAATAAACTTGAAAAGTAGTTTGTTCTATACCGTGTTTTATCATGTAAAGGAAATTTGATAGCGTCAATCGTTGGTAACGTTTGATTACAGTGAAATTTAGGGTGCCTGTTTGCTAAACGTTTAGAGCTGTGGTTTAGCAAATATTGCCAACGTCGAGATACGGCGTTATTGGGCTGTTTGCATTGCATTTTTGTTCAACCATAGATAGGAGATATTAACCAGATAATGTTAAAATATATATATATTATATATCATACAAACATTTCCCATAAACGCTTGCCGCTATAAAATTTGCTCATATATTTGAACGTGCGGTATTATAAATTTTAAATTATATATATATTTATATATACCTACAATGTGATTACGAAATTTCATAATAATAAATATTCAAAATAATACATTTTATTGATGTTTAAATATTATTTACAATCGTCGAACAAAATTCAAAACGAGATATTTTTGTGAAATTTCATATTTCATATTATTTTATCGAATCGATTATTTGAACTAACAAATATTTTGTTAAACAAAATAGTCAATTTAAACAGAATATTTTTTCCATTTGATAACATATTTTGTTACAATAATAAAATCTGTATTAATTTTATAAATTATTATCATTAAATTATAACTATTAGGTATATATTTTGTGAAATCTAGGAAATGAATTTGTTATTGTAAACACATTTTTTATTAATTTAACAATGTACCTATACATTAAAACAATAAAAATTGTAATATTTCAACAAATATTCGTTTGTTAAAATTTGATCATTGCATATTGTTAATTCTACCAATGATATTTGGTTCAGTGCAGATTTAGTGACGTCATGATTGTAGTCTTGGTGCTTCAATGCGCCAAGCCAAACAGCGTGGCAGCTCTGATTAACGCTCAAAGTATTACACACACATTACGTGTACGTATATATATTATAATAATATTTCATTCACTACGTATTCTTTGTATATTATAACGTACTCTTTCAGCTCTCCGTTGACGGAGCGGCGTGTGTGCCTCCTCTCGACGCACGAGAAAATCTCTAGATAATTACGCGGCGGCCACAGAGTTCCCTCGGGCGGGTGTCGTGTCGTATAATATATACTCGTACGATAGTAATTTCAAGTGCGCCACGAACATTGTACAGCGCAAAACGACAAGCGCGAAAAACGCGACACGCGAAACAATATTATAATAATATTGCTAATATGATTAACTGACTCAAATTAAATATATGTGATGACCCAACACACATATATATATATATATATATACCTGTATATATGTATATATCTATGTATGTATGAATGAATGTATATATGGATGGTAGGTAATAAATAACCCTGCTACGTTTGTCTGCCCTCCCACAAATTATAAATTTGGAAAAAAATTTATGTTAATATTTAGCGAGGAATTCATATGATTTCGCAAGATTATTTAATATTTTGAGAATTTGCACGCCATTCCTTCGCCCACAATTTCAATTTTAAGGGGGGGGGAGCTGGCAGCCGGAATGGCGTACAAATTCCCAAAACAGTCTTGCAAATCATGCGAATTCTTTGCTAAATATTTGCATCATTTTTTTTTCAAATTTTTAATGAGGGGGGGAGGTAAACGTTCATTCGGCCGACCTTGAATAGCTGTAGGGAGAGAAGCCGACGGAAAAGAAAAACGTAAATAGTTAGGTAAATATAGGTATCTATACTATCATTTTTGGAATTGAAAATCGGTCATTTTCTTTTCTTCTATAAAATGAAAATTTCGATTTTCAACTTTGATCAACTATTGACATCAGATCAATGGTATATATTGTCATTTTGCAGGGTATCATATGCGAAATAAAATATTATCTTCCATGAAGTATAGCACTTAACTCAATTGAACACAGTTTCATATAGGCCAATAGTTTCAATAAACATTTTATCATTTTTGCAAGCTATCTAATAAATCTGAATACCTAGTGAATACTCTTATAAAAGCTAAAAATATACTAACTTCTGACATAGTAAATTAGGTAATGGGCTGTTTAAACTTCACACATTCATATAATACCAATTGATAACAATAGGTATATATTTTAGCTAGTTAAAATAAAGTTCATGTCAAGTTATAACTTATATATAAACAATAATTTATGATTTACGTTGACTGCACTATATTAATAAAAAAATATATTGGTGATATTGGGATTTATACACTGATTTGCCTACAGAAGTTTTCATATATATGGTTAGATTTCTTGTAATTCGTTTTTAAGTTATATGTTTATTAAAAATTAATTCACATTTAGACAAGCCTTTTATATACTCATTCCATGGTCACGTCATTTCGGCGAATCGGCTCAATAGAGGCACTGTCGATTTTTATTAATTTAAAAAATAAAAATGGAAATTACATATTAATCAATTTAATAATAATTGATTATTATTATACAAAGGTGATATTCGTTTATACCGGCCGTCTTCTCGACAAAATTGAAACATATTACAACGCTGCGCGATGCAGTGAAAATAACAATATAATATAAATATACGACTATAATAGGCACTATAAATAGGAATAGTTATAAAAGTATATTGTTCATGTATATATCGATTTTTAGTCAACTTCTGTATTTTAAAATCGTATCATATTCATTTTTTTATATTTGCAATATTTGCGTATAGGTTAACGCCACATTGACACGGTTTTTTGGACATTTCGTTTTTAATAATTATTATTAAGCAATTATTAGGACTAGGACTTTGTATAGTAGAGATACTGCCCCACAAGCACAATAAGTGCATAAGTATAAGTGACATTTTAAAAGCGTAAATGCATATAATATGAGTTTTTTTGCAAAAAAAAAAAAAAAACTTTTTAAAATATGTGTAGCATTTTTACATATTAAATAAAAATATAATATTTACGTTAAAATCACGGGCACGTGAATGCATATTGCTTAAAAATAGTACGTATTTAGTTTTTCGTACATTTTAAAGGTTGCCGGTTTTAGCTGCAGAGTCTTCAGTTTTTACACATGTCTAAACGTGGCGTTAAAAATAAAAAAAAATGAATATTTTAATTTTTTACTTTTAAATTTTTTTTCACATGTTCGGTAACCCACTGTCCCAGTATAATCGTACCTTTATTATATTATGATGGTCGAAATCGAGACCGGGCCGATAAAATGAGCCTCGCGCGTCGCGAGGTGGGCGGGCAGCGGAGATACATTGCGCGGCGAGGAAGCTCCACGCTCGGGTCGGGAGGGAAACGGAAAATTGGACGTGATTAAATAATAGCGTGAATACGGCGGCGGCGGCGGCGGCGGCGTTTGTGTGATCGCCCGCAATTAGAGCAATTGACTAGATTGAAATCAGTATATACATGTATAATATATAATATATATACATATAATAGACCGTATATAGACCGAACGATATGTGTGTGTGTGTGTGTGTATATGGTGTTATAGTAGAGGACAATATGAAAAAAAAAAAAAAAAAAAAAAAAAAAACGTATGGCCGAACATTGACGAAAACGAAATCAAATCGAATAACGCCTCGTCGGGTCATATATATTATCTATTATACTTGAATATATAGGTATTATTAGGTATGTGCGTGCCACGTGATGCGTTACACATTATTATATCGCATATAATAGGTATGTGAGTGATCGTATCGCACATCGTCATCATGTTTTATCGAACGCAGTAATTTCCATATTATAATATAGGTAATACACTACATATATGTGCAAATTTATAACCTACTTAAAGGCCAACCGAAAATATTCAATTTGACCTTTATAACATGGAGCTTATTGTCGATCTGTATATGTATGTCAAATTGAGATTTGATCGCGTACTTATACGTATAATTTATTGTGATATTATCAGCTGCTGCGGCAGAGTCGGTAAATAATACTTTATTGAATCAACACGTACCTACAAACTCAAGTGACATGATATATCATAATATAATAATTCTGTTCAGTTTACGTTAAGTTGATTAATGAATATTAAGTGATATGGTGGAGACACAGAATATTCTGTGGTGGAGACAGCATGTTGTATACTTACCCGATAAGAAAATAATATAAGATGAGAGGCGCTGTCTCCAGACGCTCGTCTGCAGCACAGGTCTACTTGTCGAAGTTACCGCAGCCACATTCGTCACTATATTTTATACGTTATGCGTATATTATCGTTATCACTGAGTTAGGTTATAACCACTACTAGTATACGGTTGTGGTACACTGTTGGTGGGTGTGCGCGGTATAAAGTATTTATGCCGGGCGCGGCCAAGTGCGTTTTTTTTTTTTTTTATATACGTTCGTATATATAAAAGACCCCTCGAATTTGTACAGGGGTAACACCGCGGTGTAACGATTTGGGGTGAAACGCGATGGTCATAGTTTTTTTTTTTTTTTTTTTCATGTAATATTCGGTGTATATAGTCGTATGTACATATTGTACTATTATACTATGTATAACTGCAGCTTGTATACAATTTATTCCCTTCTTCCCTATTCTATATGCCTCACGCCCCGCCCCGATAACGCTAGCCCTTGATTTCAGGCTTCAGGAATTCGTGCGTCATTGCGGTTCTTGCGCGCGTGAACGGGACTCGACGAATGCGATCGGCTAGTTTTATATCAAACGACGGGGTCTACACGTACCTATATATAATATACATACATTCCCAACAATATGTTGTATACAACGTGTCCCGCGTTATTTTTTTTTTTTACAGACCTACACATTTTTTTTTTTTAATTTAATAATATATTCAAAAGCGTATGGACGGCTATGCTATGCTATGCTAAGAATAATATACTCTGTGCCAAGCGATTGCTTTTAGACAGAGGGTCGGATGTAAAAGGATTTATGAGAATTGTTTAGGGTTTTTACCTAGAATTTTAGAATTTTAGAGGGGGGGTTTCGAATTTTTCTGGAATTTACTGGGCGTTTGGAGATTTTAGCGATGCTTTCATAATGAGAGGAGGATATGGATTGCGATAAGGATAAGGATGAGGATGCAATGAAGTCGGTGAGGAATGGCATATTTGTAGAATTTTTGATGGAGTGGTTGCTAACGAACCATGGGAGATCACAGATTTTCCTAAGGGTGTTTGATTGGACCGCTTCGATTTTGCGTCTGTTGGAATTTGAGATGTTGGATTCCCATGCTGGGCTGGCGTAGGTGAGAATTGGTCGCATGTAGGTTTTATAAATGTATAGTTTGGTGTTTATGGAAAGGGGACTTTTAGGGTTTAGTATGGACGGCCGAGGTAAATGATTATTTAACATTATTTGCACACGCCTAGTCGTTCAAACGGCATATACGTGGACAAATAACACGCCATTATATATCTATTATAGTTATTATAGGTATAACACGGATATTTTTATAAATCCGACCGACTAACGTTCTCACGCGAAGAACTCCGTATTATGATGTATTTTACGAAACCGTGTCTATTGAATTGAAAAACGCAGAAAATTTTCGAAATCTAGTCCCAAGCTGTCCGTAGTAAAACGTATGCATTGGTAACTCGCATCCAGGTATATAGATTATAGAATATGGATAATTTTTCCGACTCGATTATTTGATAAATATAATAGTATACTTAATATATTATATTGTAATATATAAGTATTTTGAATAAATCGTGTACATTTTGGGGTTATACGTGACTCAAATACTGCGGTGTCCTATTCGCGGCATGTACATATTATAGTATATTCTCATCCATGTATGATATACTATATATTGTGTACATATATATTATGTGCATCGTATGTATTATACGACGATGATAAATCGTGCAGTCTTGTGATATGTGTATGAAAAGCCGTTGAAAAAGTTTAATCGGGAAAACAAAAAGAGCATATAGACGGGTGCGCCGCGTGTTTACGTTTTGGAACAGAGCAGAAAAAAAAAAACCGCCACTCGTCCGGTACACCATAAAACGAGTTGTCGGCCGACCGGCGGCGGCGGCGGCGGCGGCGGCGGTGGCGTCCAGGCGCCTCGTTGTTCGTGAGGCGACGACTATCGCGCGTATCGATCGGTAAAAGTGATTTTTCCCCGCGTTCCGTCGCCGCCACTCGGCCGCCCGCGCCGCCGAGCCCGTCGTACCGTTTCGCCGTCCGCGTATAGTTTTCTCCAACGGCCGGACGCGCGCGCGGGCCGCGCGACGCGTTTTTCGGTCTCGTGGAATTTTTTTCGTCCGTTCCGTTTTATCGTTTTTATAATCGTACAGGTATAAATGCATTACATAATGACGTATAGGTGGTGTAATACGCCTAAACCAGCTAATAATTTTATAAGCATACCACCGTGCGGGCGGTTAGGCGTGTTTACCTGTATGTTGTACGCGTACGTACCTTGCCCGCCGTACGGTCGCGCGCGAGAGAATCAAGACGTGTCTCGTTAGTGGGCGCGCGTGTGTGGATGGTGTAAACCAAAAACAAACAGGGCGAAGGCGAGAGGACCCGGTAATTATAACATCCATCAAGTAGAAGTATATATTAGACATATATATATATGAAATAAGGAATGAAAAAAAAAAAACTATATATATATATATATAATATAAACGCTAATGATAGGGTACTCTTGAGCGTACGTACGTCGGCCCGGGCGGGCGGGCGATCGTCGTACAGCTCGTTATCCCGTCGCGGTCGTGGTCGACGCACGCAGCACCGGCAGCAAGAGTAAACGGTGCGGCGGCCGCCACAGTGGTTCTCAGCGGACCGCCGGGCTCGCGAACCCGCCGTCTCGGCGGACGATTTTGGCCACCACCGGACCGCAACCAGTTTGCCGCCGCCGCCGCCGCCGCCGAGCATATATATTTTTTTTTTCTCGTCGTTCCTCTCTCGCTCTTCCCCGGAGGCGCTCACACACACACGTTATATTATTATACATACACTACGTCGTATACCCGACGCGTATAGTCTTTGGTGGCCGTCGCTCTTTCCCCCCCAGCGAGTCCCGCCGCGACGGCCCTCCCCGGCCATTCCGGTATCGGCTCTACATGGGAGGGCTTAATTATTCCATCAACGGACCCACGTCGAAGGGGCGTGGTCACGATGGTATATAATGTGTACGTGTGTGTGCGCGCAAAAATAAACAATATATAAATCATATTACTTATAATATATGATGTGTGTGTGTGTGTGTGTAATATGTACCTAAATACAAGTTGGTGTGTGTGTATAGTGTCTAATAATATTGGATACCTATCGCGCCTCGAGCACTCTTCGTCTCGTTATGTTATTATCATCGTATATATATATAATATAGGTACCTATATATTATTTTAGTATACTTTTTCATCCATGTATATATAGGTAGGTAGTATTTTTCAAATATTGTTTTAAATTTCTTCATTTTTTCTTTCATCGATTTCCATCCTTCCGGTCGGAGGTGCGTATGCCGTACAGTTCAATTAAAGAAGGTTTCTTGTATATATATATATATATATATGGTCTAAAACTCAAATGTACACATATAACGAGTCCGAAAATGGATAAATAATACTCAATTCGTCGCATATCTGTACTATACATATTATACAGTTTAAAAGTTTTGCTTATCTGCATATATATTAGTAAAAGATTTGTGTGTTGATGGAAAGAGGGGGAGAAGAAGACCGAAAAAGAAGTAAGGAAATGTATGGCGAGTAATTTGAGGAAGGTAAAATAAAGTAAATAAAGTGTGTAGGACTAGGGTGATCGACCCCCAAATAGTTGGGAGAGTAGGCGAAGGAGAAGAAGAAGAAGATTTTTGCCAGTACCTGAATAGCAGTATCATTCTCTCACAATTACAAACACATAAGTACAGATGAAGTCAGGAATTTTCCAGGCATCTAGAATACCCCATCAAAACCGTGAAAAATATTGTACATTTTAGAAGTTTTTTTCTGATAGACCACAGAGTATAATGTGAATTTCAATATTTTTCCGTTTTATATGATATTTTAATTTAAATTTACAGTGTTCACATATGGATTTTACGTTTATATAAGAGACGCAGAGTAGAAAATTTAACTTTTTCCGTATAGGTTTTATATAAAATCGATGAGATGGTCCCCTTAAAAGTTCACCGAAAATGTACTGCCCTATATCACAAATATCCTATAAAATATATTGATACTTGACATTTTGTTTTTAATGGTATTTATAGTATACTAATTTTATTTTATTCTCTTAAAGATCTTTAGTAAAGTTTTTAGTACTTTTTTTGTTCGACAAATCATTAAAACAGTCGAAAATTCAATATCAAATGATATAGCATTTACCGAAAATCCGACTGCGGTAAAAATGTCTACGTCCAATAGTCGACTCCCTACTGTAGCTGATAAAGTACAATATCGATGCGAAATCATTAATCGATTTTGACCGACAACCACGCACAAACAGCTATATAATAAAGTTATACCCGCAACTATATATGTATTCTACATCAAAGTTTTCAATTTTTAAATCGACGTTCGTGTATTTAATCGACGCGTCTATGCACGTCATAAATATATTATAGCAAACCCGTTAATACCAGCGATGAAATTAAAATTCTTCTACGCCCGGTCGTTATTCGTTATAATATGTATAATCTGCAACGGGTCACGAAAGTGCAAATAATAAATATTGTAATATTATATTCGTACAACGATGATTCACCGAACATGAAATTAATAATTATATAGTTTTATCCGACATGTGTAAATCGCGCGATATATGCATATTTTACGAGAAATCGCGGCCGATTCGGTGCGAAAATAATCGTATATTCGCGGTACATTCGCGATAATTCTGTGCCCTATGTGGTGATGGCGCGGGTTTTATGGCCAAAAGATACAAAAAAGAACAAACAAAAAAAAAAAAACCGCCATCTATCAGGGAAAGGCTTTCTTCTAGTTTACTTCCATAAAGAATGTCTATAAAGTTTAATAATTAATATTGATATATAATAGTGGTGCAAATAATTATAATCGTCTATATTATTATCGAATTATCGTATAATATTTATGTTACATAGGTACCTAGGTATTTATTTTTAGAACCTAGTTTTATGTCTATTATGTATATTACTATTTATAATAGGTATGTATAGTGTGGTAATATTTTTTTTTCGTGAACATTTGAATATAATATATATTATATTATAGTTTGGCGGGCGTTTCTGTATCGTGATGCGTGTGATATAATGGCGCGTGTTTGAATTCAAACGAGTTTATAATTTGTTGATTTATTCCGATTATAATTTGGCATTGCGAACGAAATATTATATATACTATTGTATTATTATCATAATATTTTTTTCTCTTTTATTTTTTCGTATAGGTACGCGTTACTATATAATATTAAATATACCTATAGGTATACGTATATAAATTAATAGCTGTGCACAAAAACCCTAAATTATTGCGAGTCGTGACGCGTATAGTGTTTATCGATTTTTTTTTTTTTTTTTTTTTTCTTAAGTATATACGCGTTGTTTCCTTCCGATAAATAGTATACATTCATGCGCGTGCATCGTCAAATCGCAAGCCCCGATTAAAATATTCGTATAAAGGTGGTAACGCCCGGAACGCGTGTCCAAATGATTGAAATTTGCATAATCAATACGGTGGACACGTTAATAATAATTTTATATCGTCGACTGAAAAAACCAACTGCACCACCACCACCACCACCACCCCCCCCCCATTTACAAGAATATGTAATATATTATTATTTAAGTTTATTATATGGTTCAGTATGTGGTCTTTTCTTGTACAAAGTGTACACGAGTTATTGCGAGTACCAAAACAATTACATATGAAAAAACTTGTCAATTATGCACCTTAGTGTAAAATTCAAGTAATCCTCTAAATACCGGTGGGTTTATGTGATTTATATTTTATTGGTTTCAAACCCCTGTAGATATCAAAGTAAAATGCCTATTTTTTTTTAGTTTGATATATATGTAGATTTCGAAATTTCAGTGCACCAAACTTCACATTTTGCTTAACCACCGAGTGTTAATTTAGTTAGGTACTTGATGCGACTGAAACTTGTAACATTTTAATTTTAAATACCTATACATTACAACCAAAATAATTCCATTGTAACTGTTTAGAGCGTAATGCTTATGTCTGTTTCAGTGTAATAATTATTATCTATACGAGTATAATCATATTATACTTTATATTATAGGTAATACACTTAAAATTAACTCAATAGAGTAAATTTAGTGTCTATCGTATTAAATATATTTAACTATATTTGCTTACTTTGACCTAGATCTTAACTAATAATTAGAATATTATAGTTATGTAAACATAATAATAATATCTGTCCCTTCTTTAGACATATTGTTACATATTACGCGGAGTGATATTAATTTGTTCCCATATTATCATTTTTCGCTAATTGTATATTATTAACGCAGCTATAAGAGTATTAATAAAATGTGCGGGACCACTCGAACGCAGATTTTCTTTTGAAGAGTTAAAAATTATTAAAAAAAATCCTTTGTCAAAAACTCGAGACGCTCTCATCGGCGATTAATTAACCGAATGTTTCGAACATTGTTTTAAAAATATATAATTATAATACATTATACATCAATATACCCTGATATACACTTTTATACTGCAGAATTACACTCTAAACATTGTCAATATAAATCAATCCCATATTATTATATTTTACGCGCATTTAAATTGCAATAATGAAAATCCTCGTATTTTAACGGGCGAAGAAATCTACTAACGCATAATAAGTATTAAGTATATTATTATCATTGTAAAAACTGAAATTCGGAATTGACGGTAGTATTATTATTAATCGGTTTAGAAACATAATTTAATGCGATTATTATTGTGTTTGCGTGTGTCGCCGAATTTATACGTTCGTTTTGCGAGTTTTATCCATTTTCAGCAGGATTATCATGTATCGATAGGTATATCTCATAAGTATATATTTTAGCCACTTATTTTTACACTATATATGTTGTCGAAGTGTCAAAACGATCAGATCGTCGGGCTATCGGGTTAGACGATATATTATAATAGTAATACGAACGCATTTATCGGTTGGTTTGTCGATAATAAAAACCTCCCTTTCTGTCCGAAAATCAATTCTGCCACGGCAGATCATCTTGTGCGTAATATGATTTTTTTCCATGAGATTATCTGAGATATGAAACTGAATGGAACTGTAATAATAATACAGTGTGTATATAATATCATCGCATGATCTTTACAGTTTACAATACTTAGCTATATCAAAGTTTTAGACTTATCTATTATATTCCACATTTATTATAGGTGTATTGATTTTGTTATTTGTTTATTCTTGATGACGTTTTTACAATTATTTCGGGATACCAAAGTGGCAGAGTGGTAACGTTTTGTTAACCAGCAATAGTCGCGTTTATATGCAGATAAAAGGATTTTGGCGAGTGTGCAAAGTTTATTGTATAATTTATATTATACATTCGGCAAAAGTTGCATTCGTGTTTGGTTCGTGTGACGATTAAACGCGTGAACAAAACATACAAAACACACAAAAAAAAAACCCCCATTATAAATAATAAACCGTAAAACAGTCGTAAAATTCTCTCTCGTTCGCGTGCGACAGCAGTTATTTTATATTATAATATAGCGAGAATCTGCATTTGCCAGGAGAGTTTGTTCGCCGGACCGTAATAAGCCGAACACAAAGGGATCATATCCTCGACCTCCCAGCATCCCTCCCACCGTATCCTTGATGTTCTTTAAGTCCTCTTGCTCTCCTGTGGAGGCGCGGTGACGTCGACGGTGAAGAGGGGAAAATATGGAAAAACGCCCGCTTTTCCGGAAGAGTTTCTCTCCGACGACGCATCCTGTTTGTCCTTCCTCTCATCCACCCGTGGTCCTTTTCCCATGAGTGTCCTTTAGAAAATGTTCACACCAGGCTAATTTTCGAGTCCCGGTGCTGCAAAGGACAAGAGCCTGCTACAGCAGGACGACCCGCGCGAGTGTTGAATAATAATAATAATATCCATTTGACGTTCGCGCGTATAGTTTTCTTCGTCTCGCCCTATATTCCTGCAGTGCACACAACTCTTTTTTTATTTCCTCTTTGTCTTTATTTATATATATACTTATATACTATACAGTGTGTAACTCGTTTCTATGTGCGTGTTTTCTATAATTTTTTTTTTGTGTATATATAGGTATATACTATACATCCCTCCTGTTTCTGTCGACACCTTAAATTACTATATCGTAGTCGTTAAATGAAAAAGAGCAAACATTTTCTATGGCATTGTCTTTTTGATTTTTTTCGTTCACAGTAATGCTTTTTGCTTTTGGAATTTTTCGTTTTTTTTTTTTTTTTTGCATTATAAAAATAATATATTAAGTAATAATAATATATTAGATATAATATTATTCAATCAGATGGAGATTAATAATTATGGTTGCGATGTGCATGTGGAAATTCTTGTCAGAATTATACTTAATTATTATTATTATTATTATTATTTTTATAGCGAGTATAATAACGAGGAATATAACATAATATTGTAGTAGTGCTTACCGATATTGACAATATAGGCAATCTTCGTACGCAGGTGTATAGTAATATGTCGTAGTGTATAATTTAGGAGTAAATCACATATTGTTGTTATTAATATTATAGTTTATTTTTCTTATCGAATTGTTTATCAGCGGCTATAATGCTAAATATTGACCGTTCCGTTGTTATTACAATAGAAATAAAATAATCGTTTTTTTTTTTTTTTTTTTTATAAATAATTATTGCAATTTAGCGATTTCAGAGTAACGATTAATAGCAGTATTCGTACATAATAATATGTAATATGGAATTTCTCGTGCGCAAAATACTATCGTTTCCTGGATATTCTTGTCATTATCACTTATCAGCAGCTGTTGTGTACACTTATATACTGCAGCAATTTAATTGTTAATATTATATTTATCGGGATTTTCAGCGAATCGTTAAGAATGGCACAATATCGGCCGCAGTCTACACCGTGTCATGCATAAAAAATGATAATTGCTATATTCGTAGAAAACGAGCACCGACAAAATTGGGCGCCATAAAAAGCTGATAAAAATTGATAAAAAGATAACCTTACAATAGGAATTGTCACAACGTATTTAAAGTACATCAAGCGGCAGACGATTTTTCTTTATCGTATATTATCTGCACTATATAGATTATAGCACCACACGCACTGTAGTTTGCACTAAAGTATATACTTAAGAACTTATTATATTATATAATAAAATATACAAAACTCATTAAATTTAAATATCAAAGTAAATAATCGCGATTCGCGTCGTAATTGTTTCTCAAGCGATAATATGCGCGTCAATATAATACACTGCAAGCCGCAGGAATATTTAAAATATTACTTTTTTAATTTCTTTGGTTAGGCTCGTATGTCTATAGTACAGACGTCATAAAATAATGTAAAATTGTTACGACCGCGACGCCTGTCAACAATATATACCTAGGTATATAAAAAAATATTATATCCTGGTCGCCATATTGCGCACTGCAAAAGGAATAAAATCGATTTATGGCCCTGTAGGTGCAGTATACGTATATAACTGTATTAACTGTATACCTGAATTGTATACCTACAACAAATACCATTTAACATTGGCGTGGCGAACTATAATTTTCAGAGACGATCGTCTCGTGGGTTTTTTTTTTTTTAAGGGTTGGTTAGATAATGGGTTCATAATAATAATGTGATGGTAGAGGTAATGTCCGAATATTATAATATGAATTTTATTTCAAATATGTGTTTCTCACTACTAATATATACATATAGGTACACTACATCTAATTACAATTTTTTCTTTTAATTTTTCATGGGTTTTGAAGTTTAGGGCGATTTAAAAATTTTCCCGGTTCCTATTTTATTTTTAAAATTTTTTATAATATAAAATATGCATTTTTTAAAGAAATATTTTGATTTCTTAAATAAAATGGCACCTTAATTATTATATAATATTGACGTGGTTGAGCGTTTAGCTTTCCTCTTACATGATATTATGTGTATAGGCTTGTGTACACACCTACGGGGTCGGAACGGCGCGCAAAATGAGCCTAGTTTATTGTTGAGATTGTATATTGACATTCCAGAATGTGAAGTATCGTTCTACGATAAATGATTTTTTTTATAGGAAAATTTTCGGCAAGGAAAATCACTTACGTACATAAAACTATATTAAGCCATTACTTCAGCTGTAAATGTAAACAATGGATAGATACTATATAATCGCATTTGGGGGCCGATTTTTTTTTTCAACTTTTCTTCGACGCACCGCGCCGGTGATAATAGGTATTAAAAATTCGGCGCGCCGAGACGGACCGGGCGCGGATGGACCGGTTGACGGCGACTGTGGAGGGGAAAAAAAAGAACGCGCCGTCCATACCTATATCATAATAAGAATGGAAAAAATAAAAATATATGAAACCAACGGCACGGGCGGCCAACAAAGCGTTTATAAATCAAAAAGTGACGAGAGAAGGTAAAAATTAACCGGAATATATTTATTTATATTTATTTTTTTTTTCGGTCGGGTCTTCTGTCTCGCTCGTTCTGCGCCGACTCGTTTCTCGTATATTATATACGTATATACAGGTATATATATATTCGTTTTACGACGACGACAACGGCCTACGACGACGACGACGACGACGACGACGAAGACACGACCAAATAGATGGGCGGAAAGCGAGGTATTTTTTTTTTCCATCGGCCCGCGGGGTATGTTTGTTTTTACTGTTGGCGCCACCACCCGCTGCCCGGGCACACTGCACTATCAATCATATCGCTAACCATCCGTATTATACCTATATATATATATATTATATACATATCTATCTATGGTATACCTGGTATACCGTTGCAGGTATATTATACACAGGTATCTATATAGGTATACCGATATAATTTAGGTATATACGCGTATATATTTATATATAGGTTCGAGCGACGCGTCGTTTTACCGAAATCGTTTTTATACACGCGTCGTCGATTATTATTATTTAACCCGACGATTGTTTTTTTTTTTTTTATTTTTTTTTTTTATTTATATATATATAATTTTTTAATCCCGATTAACGATAAAATATGTATATACGATATATATATATATAATATATTCCTGCAGTATAATATGATTACGTGATTTACATATTAATATTTATATAGGTATTATAATGATAAAAAAAAAAACAGAAAAAAAGATCGTCCGGTAAAAAGCGACTGACTGCACTGCCGCAGTGCATATCCCATGTGTGTATAGTAGGTATGGCGAAACTATATTAATATATTATATTAATTACTATATATATGTTATAAATAGCTATATATTATGTAGGTACCTATATGAATGTGTACATGCTGACGTGTATAACAATAAACCTAGAAATGTCATCACACCCGTCAAAATTATAAATTGCCTATGTTGGATTTTTTCTAATTATTATTGATAATAAAAATATTATGTGGTATTGTGTTCAGTGTCTCGCCCGCGAGGAAATACTCCCAAGAGACCTCCGAAAAGGCGAGATCCTATCATATTTATGTTTTATATTGATATACCTACGTTTGCGGTTGTATCGAAGTGTTTTGTATTAAGATTTATTTTATTAATTTGTGTTGCCGTATACGTCAAAACCTACATTGACGTTTCTTTTGTAACCGTGGAGGAACCCCGGGCGGGTCGATATGGTGGAAATGTGTGGGAAGGTGTATGAGGTTATGGAATTTTTGAGTTTGAAGGAGGTGGAGTTGATGTATTCGAAGATGGACGGGATGTTGGTGGATTTCCTGATGGTGTGATATTAAAGTGTAGACTATATATTATATTATAGTATATAGGTAGGCAAAACTAGACATTGTTTTTCATCAAAAAGGTCTACGTTATACTAGAAAATCACTTTTGCTTGTATTATTTGTCTTTTTAAGTGATTTTTCATTTCATAAGTTCCACGGGTTTTTAGATGTTTTATACTTTGAAAAGTTAATATTATACCTAATACAATATTTTCTTAAAATTTAATAGTAGTTACCTACGTATAACTAATTTTTTGAAAAAAAAAAAAAATCTTTTCCATAATAGTAGAATATTGTATCTTATATCTTATGCGTGATCACTTCACTATTATAATTTCGCTGTTATCATTTAATATTTAGATAGGTAAATATACTTTTTGTGGAAAATAGTTACCACTACCGAAAAACGTTTTGTACATAACGTAAATTAGAGAATTATATTTGAATTTGAAATATTGTTTTTTGTTAACGTTCTATATAAATGTTGAAATACAAAATTCATGTTTTTGACTGCAATAATATTTTTTTATTTTTAAGGTACACACACATATATATTATGATATATATATAGAAGGTACGAATATACTCATATATTGCTAGACCATTTTTGCTCATCAACTGATCAATTATCTAAAATAGAATATCGTTTTCAACTTATGTATATTGATATTTTTTTATGAATTGATTATAATGATATACATTATGAAGATAGATACTAGATGGTATATAATTATTTCTTCTATTTGTTTGATAAAATATTTATAGTATGCCGATAAACTATTTAATAGGTAGGTATATACTAATAATTAGCCTCTCCCCATGATGTACTGATGTACATTGTATACGTAAGTGAAAACAAATATCGTCGAAAAATGCTTCCGTGGGCGTGAAATACACATATACTACTTGCAGTTAATGTACCAAATAGTGATTTAGGGTGCGCGTAGTGTTTCGATAATATTTAACCCGACGATTGTTTTCATTTTCTCGATTGTCGATTGTCGATGCATATTTTTAGACGCATATATATATATACACGTAGGTATAGGATATGCAATTTACATACTTATTATGATATTATAGAACCACAATTTTGCTGGGAGTGTATATATAGATGAATATTGTTTAATCTATGAATATTATATTTTACCCATCATATACGAAAAAGAAAAATCGGTATATAATTTTGTGTTACAATGATTGTCTTGTAAAAATTAATAAGTTTTAAATCTTGTTTTATGTATTATATATAGTTCAAGGCAAATTATATAATGCGATATACACATTGACGAATAAATGGGATGGTTATTGATGAGACAAAACAAAACATAATCAAGTTGATCGCAAAAACACGCGTAATGTTCACTATCAATTATCATGATAATGATAAAGTGCACGGTCTCGGAGAGCTCTTGCGATTATTATTATCAATGCACCGAGTGAAATAATTGATGCAGTGTAGTAACGTGGAGCACGAAATTAAGTAATTTGTTGAGCACCATAATTGTAGATGGAACATAAAACCAGTGCAGCCGTTGCAGTTTGGTTGTTTCTTCTTTCCACAAAACTATTTACTTCTACGGGGCGTTCTTCTTCGAACTTTTTCAATTATTTATCTGCCCGGGACATTTTAAAAATGTCACATTTCAAAAGCTTTGATTTTGTCGTATCTGTTCATAACTCATAAGTTTATTGTCCATGAGTCTAATAAGACTCCAAACTCCTAGATGAGCTTGGGGAGCGTTGTCCGCCTTCAGTGTCTAAGCTAAAAGTTTAAAATGCCCGATAAAATACAATAATTTTTAGAGAATAATAATAGATAAGTTATTTAAGTTCCTGTTACAATTTTAGTATGGAATTGGTATGTCGAACATATTGAATAATATAACAAATCAAATAACTTTAAATGTCATGTATCAGCTAACTTTGGACTTGGAAAAGTGGTTTGACTATTAAAATTTATAAAAATATAGGAGTAAAAATTATTACTTCAAAAAGAGGGGTTGCCATTTTAAAAAGTTGTAATGGACATGCGCGAAATTAAATGGCATAAAAATAGTTTAATTAGTTCAATAAGTGTATAATAAAGTTTGTTAGGTACCTACCCAAAAAAAATAGAATTCAAATATATTTTATTAGTGCAGAGTTATAGACTGTTTCCAACTAACGACTACATACTGTATCTCTCTTTCTCTCTCTCTCTCTATATATATATATAGATATTAATTTGCGATATAATGCATAGATAATAAAGAATGGATAGGCCATGGCTAAATAACTAGGTATGACAACAACTTTGTGATTTTTTTCTTCCATGGAATTTGTGTCCGGTGCCAGACGCGAAATTCGAAATTTGTAAACATTATAGGTACGCTCCAACACTGATAATTGCACTCCCCCCACTATGATTGAAAATCTAAAAAATGTATGTACAAATGGAAAAATAATTAACCGTGATAAGAACGAGCACCAGTTTCATGGAAAAAAATATGACATTATTGTTTTCTCCATAAATGCGCATACCGAGTGGAAATTTGGTCAATGTATTATCATACTAGTTATTTAGCCATGGGATAGGCCACATTGCCTTATCACACGTTCCCGAAAACCGACCCAAGGTGCTTGTTTTTTTTTTTTTTTTTATTCCATGAACAAATTTTTACTTCTACGATAAACAATAATACGATAGAAACAACATGTAGATGTTCGTATAATTTCATAGATAATAATGTTACCGCACGATGATAAAAATGATTAACCCGACCCAGTAACCGCGTAGTGGTAACCTTTGTGGTATAAGGCACGTTTACGAGACGGCGATATAATATCTGCGCTATCTCGGACTGCGGCACCGTACGTTAAACGTATAATATAGGAGAGGACTATCCATAATTCTTCGTTATCTACGATATTATAATGTAATGAATCTATAAGCGAAAACAAATATTCTCGCGCGAATACAACATCCGTGGGCATAAAACATGGCGGCAAACGTAAAATATGTTATAGTCTCACGGGTATATAAATGTATAAATCGCGCACCTAACCTCTTCAAAGTGTTTTCGGGTGCGCGTCGTCGTCGTCATCGTGTTTACACGGTACATTAGGTCGCCGGCGTCGACGAAAGTACAACACACTCCGCCGCTACCACACCTTATTGTATTCAGTTTTTATACGCATATTTATTATATTATCATCATCATTATTATTATTATTATCTGTTGTGTGCGCACACACGCGAACACGTATATACACATATTTTACACACACATGAATATTATATTATATTATATATATATAGTAGCAACCCATTACGCACAATAGGATGAGAAACACCTTCTTTGTCCAATCGACCGTGTCGTTGTCGCCCCCGCGTTAGTACAATACATCACACGAAATACAATAATAATACTGCGATAATAATATAATATGTTATATACCAGGCCCGAATAACACTTTCTTCGCGCGCGCCGCCGCCGCCGCCGCCTTTTATGCGCGCATTTTTACACGGTCTACGGATTTTTAGGCGCCGCGTGAATTTATTATTCCACGAAAACACGTCGTATACTGCAGATACCTATATTTTTTTTTTCTAAAGTACTATAATAGGTTATGGTACTTATATTTAAAGTATATTTTATATACTACACTGTGCATATTGTGTCGGTATACCGTATTTACCGATCAATGCACGTTATCTCTTCGCGACCGAGTAAAAAAAAAAAAACCCTCAAAAAATGTTTAAAAAAACCCGTTTTCGCCTCTAAAAAATAACGCACGCAAACCGTATAATACGCGTATATGTATATGTCTGATGTGAGTACCTATAGGTAGATAAAATATACTACTTGTATTTTTTGGATTCTTGCACGAAAAATGTATACTCCTATATATATTATGTATTATAATTATATACTTAGGTATAAATATATAGGTGGTTTTTGATCAGTTTTACGACTCTACATTACGATCAGCAGGCTATATCATCGAGTTAAAAAATATAATTTTATATTGCTCTTTTAGTCTTTAATCTTCATTAGGTTTAAATGCATTTTCGATTATTTTATTACAATTTTCAAGAATATTTTTATAATTTAATTATTTTCATACTTAAAATTTGCACACGATATAGGCAGGTAACCTATACTATTCCTTATATAAATAATTCAATGTTTTTATCTATCTAATTATTTTTTGAATTATATGTAAGTTAATTAATAATAAAAAAAAAACTGAAATATCTTTTAGATACATTTTCATGAAATATTTTATTGGACATTTTATATTTATGTACTTTTTTAGGACACTGTTTTTTAATTTATTTTAAGGAATTACAATCTCCTACCATTAAAAACAATATACGTAATATATGTTTTAGCGAAAACCTGTGTTTTTGTGTTTTTTTTTTTTTATGTAATATAATATTTTCGAAAACAAAAATTATCCGAAAACTTTGTTGCGTGCAGTGATTTTTTTCCTATTTGTTTCTATACTATTATTAGTCGAACATTTTCAGAATAGTATACGCAGCTATATGAGCCGAGTAAATTATCGATCCTTAATTACGTGTTTAAAAATAAAAAAACCTCAAAACATAACATAATATATGAGGAATACCTACAACAATCCGATTAATGTAATATTAACGGGTTGTACCTAACAACACTTATAATATACACTTTTTTAAAACACGCTTTAACGGTAATACTATAATATGGGTTTATATTCGTATACAGTATGAAGTTAGACATATATTTTCGAAGTTCGATTTTTGATTTTAAATCGTGTGACTTGTAATAATTTTATAACCTATCGTGCACAGGACCCGAAGGTCGTAGCGATTGATCCGATTACGTGACATCCCCTGTATGTATTACAGGGTATAATATATACATTATAATTAGTAATTATGACCTAAATTAAAGCCGTATGGGATCTATAGGTATATTATGCACTATATGTACAAGTATGAAGTAATTATTTTCTTTTTACAATTTTAATGGCTTTATTCGATGACATTACATATGTATACACTATTAACACATAAAACGAATAAATACCGTTCACGTTATAAAAAAAATATACTAATTTCGCTTAATATACTCAACACATAAGAGGTAGGTACATACGTATAAAAATCGGTAAAAAAAAAAAAAAAAAAAAAAACCAGTCGGAATACAGATGCATTTATTTTATACGATTTCGACGTATAGATCAGATTATAAAATAATATGTATAATATATACCTAATAATAAGTACCTCTATACATACTATGCTGCAGTGTCGTATAATATAATAATTTAATATGTTAATTGTGCGTATCTATACATATATACGGTGGTCGCGGATCCTTTGATCCTGTTTTTTCGTTGTTGTATATATATAGCTTAATTAATATTTTAATTCGGTAGAAAAAAAAAACACCGTCAATACCTATATGTATGATTTCCGATCATGCGTAACGATATGGTAAAAATTATAGAGTGGCTGACGGTTTTTATTTTGTCAAACTACTCACAAAACCCTGCTACAACGAATACGCCAGTTATAGGTTAGGTTAACCTAACCTATACGCGATTGTGTTTATCGGCACATGTCATTTCATATGGGTACAAAACGTTATTTGGAACGATATCGGATGGCCATATATGAAATCCGCGTGTGTGGTGAGTGCTGCGGCACAATGGAGATCGACAGCGAAATAATGGGAACAAATTATATTATTATTCTTTTTTTTTTTTTTTTTTTTTCGCCCACATGTTATACGAAAACCGCACATTTGTATAATATACAACCGTGCGTACTTTTTATTGTCCGGTCGGATTTTTCAACAATGCCTCGATATAACATAATATTATTATCGGGTAAAAAGAAAGAAAAAAAAAAAAATAATAGAAATAAATATTATATTATATTATACTTGAAAACCTATATCGTGTTTCCTCCTCGTACACGTTCTATAATATAATATATATTTCCAGGGAGAAAAACGACTGTCGTCATCATCGGCACCCATTCCCCCTCTCCGATCGAATTCGGTTAAGTTCACTTCCGGACTTTGGATTTCGCCCACAAAACACGCCCCCGATCTCCCCCGCACGTCCACATACTCCTATATCTACCACCCGGTTTTCTCAGCTCGTATTATACCTATATATATATATTATTTATTATATATATATATAAGGGTTGAAATTTATACACCGCGTATTATATGTATAATGGAACATGGAACGGGGCGATTGCGAATAATGGATCAAACGCGTGTGCGCGGGCGGGGGGTGGTGTGAAAAAGGGCGAGCAATGGAGCGTACTTACCGTAATAATAAAGTGCGAGATATCATGCACTCATCCTATTGTGACGATTAAAGATGGCTGCCACCGTTTAATATGTAGGGTCCGGGGGCAGCAGATGGTTTTTATATGTATTTTATTTTATTTTTTTGGACGTCGACCGCGGGCTGGGCGAGGATATATACGAGGAGAGCCCAGGAGAGTGAGGATCTGCAGGAGAAGGATTTTCGAGTGTGCTATACATTGTTAAAAGGATATCCTTAATATCTATATAGTATGTACTGCTGAAGGGACTATATAGGTTGATCCTGTAGCATAACATATTGTATATTATAATATATAGTTCGTACGTGTATTATAATATGTGTATATATAAGCCGCTGTTTAATATATTATATACCTATTCGTATATAGAAAGGTATAGGTACACGCATAATGATATTGTCCGTCAAACACTATATGGGTACATGTATACATTATACCTATTATATTAGCTTATTTTATTTTTTGAAACGTTAAAAAATAAGTTTTTACAAATTTTTTATTAGAAAATGATGTGACAGCATAATATATGACATAAATACAAGAAATTGGAATTTTGTAGTTATAGCAAAGATTTCGCTGTAGCTTAAGATGAATTTGCCTAAATTTAAATAGTAGGTAATAAAAACCATTAACTTACATATACATATATATATATATATATATATACTTAATATACGTATTTAATATTTATAATATTACTTATACTAGATAGTAGGTACCTATATACTTATATTTATAATTTAGGCTTATCATAATGTACTAATATAATATACTTCCTATTATTATGTTGTGTGCACGCGATTGTTTTTTTCTAAATTAGATATTAAAAACAATTTAATGTTTGTGTAATACAATAATTAAAAAAACCAAAATATTTTCGAAAAAATTGTCTACAGGCAAATGTTTCCCCAAATGAGGTTTCGGTTGAGTGGTCTGAACGCAAAAACCAAGTACATCTTACTGCTGGACATTGTGGCGTCGGACGACTACCGGTATAAGTTCCACAACAGGTATATTATATACATACGCATATATATGATAATAAATTATTATAACATAGTTTTATCATCGTGTGTGTGTATATTTTATATATAATATATATGTATATATATATATATATGAGCTGAGTTTGTGGACCGACCCCACCCCCGTGGCATACATATTATGTGTATATTAAAAAATATGATATATTATACCCAATGTCATTATGTAAACACTTTATTTATTATTTTTATGAAAAAAATATGTTTTACCTTTTTGTGTATAAAATCCCGTATTGTTTTTTCTCGTGTTTTTAGTTTCTCTTTTGTTTTGTTTTGTTTGATTAGGCGGATGTTCCCCGCTTACAAAGTCCGAGTAATGGGGCTTGACAAAAAGGCCAAATACATACTGCTAATGGACATCGTGGCCGCCGACGACTGTCGCTATAAGTTCCACAACAGGTACAAAAAGTAAACAAATTTCAATCAAATGACTAATTTTTTTTAGACGATTATACAAAGTGGTAAACAATATTATATTTATATAAATATAAAAATTTTTGATTTGGTATATAATATGTATATATATAAATGTACTTTAGTATTTAAATTAAAATTTGGGCTTTTTTTTGTTAATGTTAGAAAAAAATCGTAGAATTTAAAACTAAAGAAAGATTAAAGCTAGACTAAGGTTTAAAACTAACCGAGTATTCAAATACCACTGTTGAATAATTTAGTATAGGTAATTTGGGTTTTTGAATTTAAATATTACGTGGGTGTAAATGGTTTCGGATGTTTGGATTTTTAAGGGTTCAGGTTAATTCGGATTCTGAGCCTTTTTGAAAATTCGGCTGGTAACAAATGCCTCATTTTACTACGCCGAGAATGTTTGTTCGTAATGTAATAATATTATTAACTGTTATATTAATGCCTAACGTACAACATATAACTATACATTTCGATAGTATGGCCTTTTTGTTAAGTCGATTCTGGCTTTTTATTTAATTTTCTCAAAATCTAACAATAAAAAAAAAAAAGTGTGTAGGTTGATTCGGCTCAATAATGTATATATATTTATATTTATATATTATAGTATTATATTTTATACGTTATTCACACACACATATATTATATATATATTTTATACGCATGTACATTATACATATTAATATATTTATTACAATACAAAGCATGATTATAATTTATTTTTATCCTTTAAAGTTCTTGGCCAATTTTTTTTTTTTTTTAATGCATTGTCTGTATTGAATACCAGTTGTATTATCTATGATATTATACGTGTTAATCATTTTATGACATTACACGAACAACCTAAAACAATTTCATATCGTTTGCTTTTTTTCATAATATACTATTCCCTTTTTTAGCATTTCAAAGTCATTTTTTGTGTTAATTTTTGACAATAAATTACAAACTATTATTGAATACCTTGTTATTATAACGCATTTGTGGTGTTTGTTAATCGTTATTTAGCCGATGGATGGTGGCCGGAAAAGCGGACCCGGAAATGCCCAAACGAATGTACATCCATCCCGACTCTCCGTCTACCGGCGAACAGTGGATGCAAAAGGTCGTGTCGTTCCATAAACTTAAGCTCACTAACAACATATCTGATAAACACGGATTTGTAAGTACAAAATTATTTAATATATTTATTACATATTATAGCATCTAATATTAGGGCTGTGAATTAAAACAAAAAAAAAAAAAAATTAAAAACCTAAAAATGTACAATAAAAAATGGGGACTTACAAAATATAAAACAATATAACTGCAACTTATTCGATACAAAAAGTTATATCACATCAGTATTTTTAAATATTACCTATATATTTAATTTACACAGTCATAATATAGGTAGCAAATTAATTTAATATTTAAAACTAACTGATACGTAATTTTAGCTTTGTAGGTACTAGATAATAATTCTATTTATGTCGTTCGACAAATTGAGAACAAAATAATGCATTCATTAAAAGTTCACAGCCCTAGTAATAATAATAATATGCACCTATACTATATACATATAATAATAATATATGCTCCCGTCGTTCGGTAAAAAATGTTTCAGTGGCGTATATATACGAGTATATTGGGGGATCATCTGGATATTTTTGATAATCATGTTGATGTTATTTTAATTATTTAAACTTGATTTTGAGAAATGTTATATTATTTTATATTGTTATAAATAGATCCCTCCCTGAAAATATACGCCACTGAAAAGTTTGGTTGTATATTATGTTACATTATAACGTTGGATTGGTATGATTGTATATTCATCGTAGAGGAAAAATCAAAAAACCTTTTTAAATAGGTAATATAAATTCGACGTTCTTTTTAAATCAATATACAATACAAGTATTATGAGTAGGTTTAATATTTAGGGATTCAAACCATCCATTAACAGTTAACGGACTGATTTATTATCATGCATTGCATTTTAAATGATGTTTTTCGTTTATTATTATATTTATTAAGAGGTCTCCACACATCCGTTTTGTATATAATGCATAGGAATTTTTCATGAAAATTTAAGGAAAATTAAAATCCAACAATTTAAAATTTTTTTAGTACCACTTTTTATTGTTGTGTAATTATGATATTTGTTTTTAATAAACCACGTTATACTTACTACTTTAAGTTTTATAACACCAAATAAAAAATATATAATTATATATATAAATAATTTTTTTTTTAAATTCTTACCGTTGATTTTTCTTTTAATTGATCCTAAATGTTGTCAGTTTTTCATTGATATAAAAAATACTTATCTGCGATTACTCTAGCCGATATAATATTTTTATTACAAAACTACGTTTTTACGGACTATTTTTTGGGTTTGTAGTTTCTCCTTAATACTAAATTTTATACCCCTCCATACCGAATAAGATGATGGGTATGTCATTGAGTCTCGGTGGCTGGGTCCTATAGGAACCTAATGGATTTACTCCAAAGCTGACATTTACGAACACGGAGTGTTCGAATTATTCGACATACACATACAAAAATATAAACACTGATCGATAACAGTGTGTCCTGAAGTAAATTATAGGTACTAAAAAAAAAGGTCGAATTTTCCAGTGTCATTTTTTTCATTTAATTTTAAGGCATAAGATCGTAATTTTTTTTCCAAATAACCTATAAGTATATTAATATTTATATGTTGTATTTATACGATGTATCTAATTTACAATAATCTACATCGAAAACTCGATATTCTGGTAATTGCTATTTTTATCAGTAGAAGGGGGCAGTATATATTATTTGTATATTCGGTTCGTATGGGAAAATCGTCGAATACCGATAACGTACGATTTATGTATTTGTTCTACGGGGTCTTTTTTTGTCACAAAAAAAAAAAAAGGGAGAAAAATAGTAAAAAGGCGGTCGCCCGCGACACCCTTCGCGGGCGCGAACAAATAAAAACGACTTTGCAGTTGGCACAAACTTCGCACGACCGGGGTCGTGGGCGATTCAGCTGCGCCGCGCCGCCGCCGTCGCCCGTGGTAGCCGTACATAATAATATTTCGGGGCGTCGGCGGCGGCGGCGGCGGCGGCCTGTACGCCCGCGATTGTGTATGTATACAACGCGGCGGTGGCGACAACGATACATAGTGTCGTTAAGTGTTTCACGAGGGGTTTTTTTTTTTATTTATTTATTTTTTTCTGTTCACGAGTGCGGGAATATATTATTCCGATCGTTGTTTTATGTGTATACGTGTATTATTTTTTTTTTTTTCGGTCCCTGCCGTCATCGTCCGGGGGGTTTGACACCAAATATTTGCTCGTTCGAAAACCTCGACGCGACGACCCTTTTAAGACCGGAGCCGGCGAGGCGTGTGTGTGAAAATCGGATGTCACTCTCCCGGTGTGTCGTACCTTATATATTTGCGGCTTCTCGCGTCTCCGGTAGAAAAAAAAAGAAAGAAAACAAAATACACTCGCCGGACACGAAATCGAAAATCGCGTTGCGTACGTGTATGCGAAGGAGAAATACCCAGCGCGCGGGGGGGGGGGGGGGTGGAGAGATTTTCTGGACGAGATATGAGATTTTTATAGATGTTCAATTAACGGGTACCCGCTGAGAACCAGACTTTTTCTATTAATTAGGGTGCTGTCGCCAATAGTCATTAAACGGTGGCGGCACACGATACGCGACCGACGAGGGTACGTGTGTGTGTGTATAATATTATAGGTATAGGACGCCGCCAGACGGGGTTGAGTGCCCAGTCGCCGCCACCGTCGTCGTTACCGCCGCCGCCGCCGCCGGGCCGTCCGTCGCCTATCCCCGACACCTTTTTAAGACGTCTCGTATATACTACATTATGTATATATATATATATATATATATATATATATACATATATATATATACAGCGTGTTCCGTAAAGTCCTGTATCCACACCCTTGGTATACATCCAATATTTCCAAAATACACGGCCTGCGAAAATCGAGAGAAAAAAAATTTCACTTTTGATTTAATTGAAAATACAATTTTATTCAATAATAATAATAATAATAATAATACTTATATGGTAATATATATTATAGTATATCTAATTTCATATAAAAAAAAAAAAAAAAAAACATTTTTAATATAGTTTGGAAACTTATTATAAGAAAAGAACACGTGATCACTGCAAAAACCAGTTACATTTATAGCAAAATCAAATTCGGTTTTTTTTCTTCTGTACAATCAGTATACCTATATATTATGAGTACTTATATTATCTTTATAATTTTTATTTTTATTTTTATTTTATTTGAATCAAAAAAGAATGTTTACAATTTTAATGACAATAGCAGATACATTTTTGATTTACCTACCTCCTGTAAGCTACATAGTTCTATTAATACAGAAAAAATAAAGAAAAGGTTTAACACGAATAAACTAATACTAAATTTAAATGATACAAATTTTGAGAAATCAATAAGCAAAATAAGTAAAAGATAACAGTATAACTTAACAATATAAATAATAAATATAATATTAAGACACATTATTATTCAATTCTAAAAATAAATATTTATATAATAAGCCCTTAATATTAATTGCTTTACAGCCTTTACACGTTACAATATTTCTTTTAAAATCAAGAGGCATAGAATTATAATAAGTTGGTCCTAAATAGTCTACAAATGCCTGACCAAAAGATTTTTTAATATAATTAACAGAAAAATCATATTTCCTTAATATTCTCGTTTATTACTATTATCCTTATGTAAAACATCTATTTTAAGCTGTTTTATTGTGAACATAATCACAATTTTATATACAAGTGTCTTACTGGCAAAACCCCTAACTCTTTATAATTTTCAATTGTTGATATTATATATGTATATATAAAAGAAAAAATCGTTATATTCTCGACTTGACCTGAAGTCTATGGGATACGCCACGAAATCCTAATAATAATAATTGTCATTATTATCCGATCTAGGCCGTATTATCATTTGTTCTCAATTATACGTATTATATAGCAATGGCGTAGCCGGGGGGGGGGGGTCCAGAGGGGCCATGGCCTCTCCCATTGGCCTTTTTTTTTATAGCAATTTTATATAATCTAATTTTAACAATTCTAGCTTTATAATTATAGTATAAGGTCTATGGCTTATTTATTATATTAACGCATGTTTTCACGATAAACCTAATTATGTTTTTTATTATCTCATCAATAACCAAAACTTGTGTTTGTTAAATTCTGCAGTAACCAAGTTTCATTGGGTTAACCACGATAATATGTGATAAGCAAAAGATATTGTATTATCTATATGTGTACATAGTCATAGATAGCCGTTCTAATATTTAAATCAAATTCCAATATTCGAGTTCTAATTTATTGAACTATTAAATGTGTATAAATTATCAAATTCATATCTATATAAGTATAAAATATCTAAAGTAGCATACGAGTTAAGCTTGGCGTTAGCTAACATAAATATAAATACGAGTTAAACTATAACAATATAGAGAAAGATATTTGGTTGGAATTTTCTAAAAGATCTGCCAGAAGGATGCGAATGTTAGATTGGACGCAATAAATAAAATATATTTTGCCTATATAGTTAATGAGTTTATTTTTCAGTTTTTTATTTAAATATTACCATTATATTAATTACATATTATTTATTTAGGTACTATAATTTATTAGGTTATTAATTATTATGTTACCTAAGCATTAAGCATTCTAGTAATTAGTAAATATTTTATTAATGCTAATATTACTTTTTTAAATATAATAAAAAACCAAAAATGTTATTTTAACTATGGTATTTATTGGCCACCCCCTTTCTTAAATCCTGGCTACGCCATTGTTATATAGCTATGGTAGCCGGTATATTATATCGGTATACAATGTACAACATTATGTTATTGTGGCGAAGTCGTATACGGTTTTCAATTTGATTAAAATTTTTATCCAATATTTACAAATTACGAACCGTCAACGTCGAACGGCCGGGCCCGGGAAATCGTTAAATGGGATTTATCGGTCGGATTCCATTACCGTTCGGCGGGAGAATCCTACTAAATTTGTCCGCGTGACCTTTGTCAAACAGGGATCCGAGAACAGGTCTTTTTAAATCATTACACCCGGGTCGGGCGGTTCGTTCACATCGACGATATATTATCTCCGAGCCCAATATATTATAATACGTTCAAATCTGTACTTATATAATATATTATATTTTACACGCGTACAATATACCTAATATTGTCAGTATGGGCTTCCATATCGAATAATATCATAATATCTAATAACATGCACCCTAAGTCGATTTGGTTTAAGGAAATTCCCATTGTTATAATGTACAAAAATCAGATTACAATGTATACTCGAACGTTAAATTACTTATATCCCAGTGGTGTTCTCTCACAGGGTATACTCCATATACCTACGCCGTATACTCTCGGGATTTCTTTTTTGAAAAAAAAAAAAAACACAAGTACCCAAGAAAGGCCTCAAAAGTTTTAGTCTATTTTTTATTTTTACGATTATGTTTATTTTTGGAATTTATATTTATTAATTTTCTCGCTGTAGGCCTCCAGACTACATTATAAGAAGAAATACAATCAAGCACTTTTAATTATTTTGATATTTTTCATACTATCGAAATCACCTCTACCCTGTCATATACTCCTGTAAATCGTAAGAAAAATATACGTATAATATATATTGAACGTTCGTGTTTTCGACTCGGGTACTTAATGGCAGGGACGAGCCTAGGGGTGTGTGGGGGCGTTAAACTCAGCTCAGTCGGCAAAAACAGAAAGTTGATGACCTTTTTTTTTTTATGCTCATTTCAAGGAATATTAGGAGTATTTCGGAATTTAGTCGGCACCCTCCCCCCTCCGGAAATATGTCTTTGACTTGTCCCTGCTTAACGGTTTAGTATACTCTCGAAAAAACGTGTGGGAACATCACTGCTCATATCTCAGCTATACTATATATATTATACTAAATTCGCGGACAGTTTAGGAGTGCGCAGAAACCAATTTTCCAAGTTTTACCTCACCGCAACATCATCTATCGGCTACTCGCCGCCCAAAATATCACGTGCTGGCCGCACTGATCGGTAGGTTATACACTGTGATGTTATTTTGTAGTGATTACGGCGTGTTCGATCGTCGGCCGTTTAGAACAGCTGATAACTGATAAGCCATAATGTGTGTTATTTAATGCGCTCTGTATACTATGTCAAACTAAACTAATAGCCGCCCAAAGATAACGGAGCGACCCGAATTTTCGTCAGTCGTATGCGCGAAACACTCCTATTCTCTCCGCGAATTTAGTATAGTCGCGTATACAATATATATTATAATAAATAATATAAATTCCTCGATTCCAGAATGATATGTTTCCCCAGCACTATATTGCGCCGTTGGACACTATATAATATTTCCTTCGTTCCACCGCCGCGGCCCACTAAATAAGATTCACAACCCGTCCTCTCTGATCTTAATTATTAACTCTGTAACTATTACACCCTTAAAATTTAAAATTAAAAAACTAAATGTGAAATGTGTCTGTCTGGAATAAGAAACATCGAGGAAATACCTGTGATTTCAATGCAGCACAATTAGTTCACCTTAAATCTCAAGGATTTTTAACTCGTCCAGATAGTATTTTTTTTATTCTGGTTAAATTTATTGAGGAATCATTTAAAATTCATGCCAAAAGTTCAAATGCTTTTGATGACACAGTTGAACATTTTTTCAACCACAACTATATAATACCATTTCCGTGTAATGACCATAAAAGTGAGATAGTTGAGTACGTTTTCACGTGAGGATGAGGCAGTACACGTACTTTAACAATAAACAACAGAAGAATACAAAATAAAATTTTAAAATAATTATCAAAATTGACTGCAAATTAATTTTATTCATTTGTATGAATAAAATGTATTGTGTATTTATTGTATTTATTTTATTTGAAATCGAAACAAA